>JASKGM010025377.1:0-65482 GCA_034509205.1 Ceratonia siliqua | reverse complement strand
GAATTTAATAGGTTCCACAGATAAATTTACAATGGATTCAAACCTTGAATGCTAGTTTATCTGAGATAGTGTGCTCTACCCCAAAATGGAAGCAAATTTACAACCCCCAGGAACTAAGAGTTCCTATTCAAATTTTGAGCTTACACAGAGATTCAAACCTTCCTATTTCTTAGACTCTTACTGATTTCGACTCCCTCTCTTACTAATACTCTCGGATTCTTCTCTGTCTTTGAAACCCTCTGATTCTTCTTTGGAGCTCTCTTTTATAGCCAATAATCTGAATCAACTCCCCTTCCCCTATGGCGTAATTCCAACAAATCTCTCTGATTTCCATTTTGCTTCCCCAGTGTCTAATTTTGTTTCCCTTTTGAAGGTGAAATGAGAGATTTTTCTGGTGATTTAGAGAGGAGACAGAGAGAGACTCACGGCGTCTCATCAGGGAAGACAGAGGGAACAAACATTGCGACTTGAGGTAGAGTGAAGATGGAGCAGAGGCGAGGAGAATGGGGGTTGATGGAAGTGGAAGAATCACGCAGTAGAGAAAAATTAGGGGTTTTAGGGATTAGGGGATCCAAGTTCAGGTGGTTCCGGGTTTGGGTGTGATGGGTCATGGGTTGGTCTAGGTGGTTTATTGGATTAAGGTTATGTGGGTTGGGCTTGAGTCATTTTATTTTTTGTTTTGGGCTGCCAGAAAAATTATTTTTAGGCCTTTTAATAATTTTTTTATGGGGCACTCTTGGCTAAGATGATCAATCCCTCCACATATAAAACATAAGTCACGAGACTCTACCCTAGTAGTCATGTGTGCTTTCCCAGGGTCCTAGTTTTCATTGCTTCCAACTTCCTAGTAGACATTTCTACTTTGGCTTTTAAGTTATCCTCTTCCCTAAGGAGGTAAATACCATCACTAATAGGTTTAGTCATAAGCCTTAACCTATCCGTGCTGTCAGTAGCACTGGGTCCACTCCAAGTTTGAGCCTTTTCAGCAGGCTCATTTAGTATTCAATTACTTCATTAGAGTTCTTTTATAAAAAATCACCATTACACATGATCTCAATAAATTGGTGCTCTCTAGGTGTAAACCCATCATAAAATAGCTAACTAGATGCCAGCTCTCATACCCATAATGAGGACACATGTTCAATTGTTCTTTAAATCTTTCCCAAGCCGTATATAATGTCTCACTCTCCTTTTGTGCAAAGGTGGATATTTGTCTCTTCAATGCACTTGTCTTATGTTGGGAAAGTATTTATTAAGGAAAGCTTATGTCATCTTAGCCCAAGTTCCTATTGAATGAGATCTCAAAGAGTATAGCCAATTCTTAGCTTTGTCTTTTAGAGAAAAAGGGAAGAACTTAAGTCTTGCCACCTTATTTGTGGTGTTTTGACTCTGAAAAGTTGCAACTGTATCATCAAATTCCCTAATCTGTAAGTAGGGGTTCTCATTCTCTAGCCCATCAAAGGTAGGAAGTAGTTGCATCTTCCTCGGTTTATAATTATACTAAGGAGTGTTGGTTGGGAACAAAATACATGATAGTGTGGCTATACGTGTGGGACAGAGATAGTCCTAAAGGGATCTATAGGGCTTATATACTCACTCACCCATTTCTTTTAGATTAAATGAAGTGTCAAATAGAGGATTGAAGGAACTAGACTCTACCCCTTCTTCTAGCCTAAGGGCAAATCTACCTAAGGTGTCTCTTTATCTAGGCATGTAAGGTAATAAAAGAATAAAGAATATAAAAATAAAATAATCATAACTATCCAAAAAAGACCAAAAAAGAATGAAGTTATCACCTTTTTGGATTATTGAATGAAATGCGCCTCATACTGCTTCTTAAGCCGTGCTCCCTAGCAATGGCGCTAAAATTTGATTATGCCCAAAAATACTATGCGGTTATCACAATATAGAATGGGGTGTTAATCCACAAGGAGACAGAGGAAACATTACATGAATATCACTTAAAGGAAATACCAATGAACGATTGAAAAGAAAACATATGAGTAACTAGATTTATCTAAATTATGTGATTAACTGGAAGTGAAATATGGGAAAAGAAGCGACAGAGCTTTGAGCTTCCATTGATTGGATTCAACACCTTGGTTTATGTTTCAACTCATCCATTACTCAATTAAGGATTATAACACGAAACCCCTAATTGGAACATATAACAATAAAAAGCCCTAAATCTCTCATAATCAAATCTAAGGTTAAATCCTCCCTTTTTCAAACCATGAATTCCATCTTTGAAAACCAAATCAATTGATGACACTGTGTTAGAAAATAACTATAATACAGTAATAAATCATGTTCATAACATGGAAATCATCTCTATTGAGTCACCATTGAAATGCATAAAACTATAACTCAACATCGTAGAAGAATATCTTTCAAAGTCTCAAAGTAAATAGAATCAACAAATTAAAGGATTCATCACAAGATTCATGAACAATAACACCCAAAAGATTAATTGAAACAATACCCAAAGGTTTTAACCAATTAATTTATACCCTACCTTTGCCTAGAAACTAGCCAACCATGATTGTTGACAAAACCAACACTCTATATATGACCATCTTCATCTTCAAGGATTAGCAGAAGTAATCTTCAAGCCTTTCAACTTGGAATGAGCCGCCTTTTCATCCTCCTCAATATCTAGACCAAGAGAACCCTTTCTCCCTAACCAAAAAAAAATCCTCTTCTAAAGTGTTTTCGTGTTGTTTTAATGATAGATTGAGCATGGGACTTGTGGCACTGGCTTCCCAGCACTATAGTGGTCAGCCTTAAAATGAGTTTTACTAAGTATTGTTTAGGAGCTGTGGCGCTAGCTTGACTAACTTCACAGAGCTGTGGCGCTAACTAGTCGAAGCCGTAGCTCCAGGTCCTCTAACTTAGGAAAATTTGATATTTTGGACACTACAATGCCAGAGCTTCTGACTTAGGTTATATTTCTTCACTTGGGACACTAAAATTGAAGTATAAGCCTTCTTAAGAGATGAAAATAGAGAATGGGAGTCAAGTACAAGAAAACATATTAAGTTAAATGATTTACCTTCTTTTATAGGACATGTAGCTCAATAATAAGGCGTGCAGAGTGAACTTTCGCACACTTATCACACCCCCCATCTTACTTATTACTAGTCCCTAGAAATTTCCATATAAATAGTCAAAAGGAACTCAAGGGAGACATTTAGATTTTTGAAATTTTATACTACCAGTTTTACATGCCAAGTAATCTAAGGAATTAATCATTCCCATAAAAATTGATGTACTAAAAGTGATATATAGAATGTGATTGTGTTCCAAATTATCCTCTAACTATGACACATGTACCATTGGGAACATCTTAAGCTTAAGTTCAGCTCCATAACTCACAGGTATAAAAGTGTTCAATGCAGGGGTTCTCTATATGGAATTGATAAGGGGTGTACACAGAACCGCAAATAGATGAAGGCAAGAACAAGCAACAACCTATCATTGAAATTGTGATAGGAACAATAACAATCAAGAATTCAACCATTCTTACCATAGCCTACTTGGGATCAAACAAATTAATTAAAGGGTTGTAATGCGACTCATGTTAGGCTACAAGGAAAGGAAAGGAAGATTCAAAAGCTTCGAAGTGCATATTGAAAAGGGCCTCATAAAATTTTCAATGAACACATCCCTAATTTTATGAGTTCTTAAGCTTTAGTAACTCACTATATATTTATTGTCAGCTTCTCTTTTGGGGTAAATTCAACTTTGTGATTTTCTTTTTCTTTTTCTTTCTATGCCCAACTATTGTACTTTTCTTTGAAGTTAGCTCATTTTATTGAAATCCTCCATTTTTCAAACCATGAATTCCTCCTCTGAAAACCAAATCAATTGATGACACTGTGTTAGGAAATAACTATAATACAGCAATAGATCATGTTCATAATATGGAAACCATCTCTATTGAGTCACCATTAAAATCTATAAAACTATAACTAAACATCATAGAAGAATATCTTTCAATGTCTCAAAGTAAATAGAATCAACAAATTAGAGGATTCAACACAAGATTCATGAACAATAACACTCAAAAGATGAATTGAAACAATATCCAATGGTTTTCACCAATCAATTTTTACGCTAGCTTTGCCTAGAAACAAGCTAACCATATTTGTTGAAAAAACTAACACTTCTTGGATGACCATCTTCATCTTCAAGGATTAGGAGAAGAAATCTTCAAGCCTTTTAACTTGGAATGAGCTTCCTCTTCATCTTTCTCAATTTCTTGACCAAGAGAACCTTTTTTCCTCAACCAAAAAAAAAAATCTCTTCTGATGTGTTTTCACGTCTTTTTAATGATAGATTACGCATAAAAGCCAGCGCCGCAGTGCTCAACTCTAGAATGAGTTTTACTAAGTACTATTTGAAAGTTGCGGCACTGACTTTATTGACTTGGGAGAGCTGTGACACTAACTTGACTAACTTGGGAGAGCCGCTGCACTAACTAGTGGAGGTTATGACGCCAAGTCCTCTGACTTAGGGAAATTTGATATTTTGGACGCTGCGACGCCAATTTTCAATGTTGCAGTGCCAGAGCTTTTTACTTGGGTTAAATTTCTTCACTTAGGACCTAGAAATTTAAGCATAAGCATGCTTAAGAATTGATAATAGGGAATAGGGGCCAAATACAAGAAAACATATTAAGTTAAATGATTTCTCTTATTTTATAGCACATTTAGCTCAATAATAAGGTGTGTAGAATACACTTTTGCACACTCATCAATGTCTTGAAAAATTAACAACGTGTTTTAGTACCCGATCTAGACATTGGCTCAAAGAGGTTATAGGTCACGAATCAACCAATTCAGCCACCCAGTGGGTCCAACACTTTAAAATTTATACTTTCTTTTGGCTTTTGTAAAGACCCCATCGAGTTTTCTAAAATTAGCTTCGGCTCTTGGGTTTTAGCCAGGTTTAATGATTTTCTTCCATTCTGGTCGGTCCAAACTGGTTCCTCCTCTTCTTCATGATTCTAGGATGGCATGGGCAATTTTCCTTATTGTGTCTCAATCCAACCAATTCACCTCCATGTAGATTTTGGATCATTTACTATTTTGTGTACAATTTTCAATGAATTTCATATCCTAATTCCATTTTGAACCCAATTCAATTCCCAATTAAGTCATCCTATTACCTTCTTGGACCCTTCTTGGACCCTCCAACATCACAATTTGACCCATCTCTCATTCTAAAGCTCTTTTGGGGGTCACAATGAGACAAAGCCCTACAATGTTGTAGTTCACTACAAAGCATTTAGAGGCTCAAAGCTACTGAGAAAAAAGTGTTACATTTTTTGGAAGAACTTGTTAAATTAGGCTTTAAGTTTATAACAAACTCTATCACTTGCAACAAATTTTCCTTAGATTTATGTTTAAGTTTATAAAAAATGCCTTTAATTGAACTTTTATTCATTCAATCTTGGAAAAAGAAGCCAAGGATGGAGGCAGCACTCCTAGGGGAAATTCTCCTAATAGGTTTTTCTACAAATGTCCCCTCTTCTTGTTCTTTCTTGTTCTTAATTATGTTCTAGTTGATTAGTTCTAGGGTCAAGATGTGCCCTAACTAGGATTCTTGTTTGCTTTTATATATTCAAGAATATCTTTTTAATATCTTTCTTTATTTCAAGATTTGAATTTAATTATATTCTTAAAACTACTAATTGATTGATCACCAATTAGTTGGTAGGATAACATAATTGAAATCTAAAGGTGATATTATGTAATTGAGTATCTTGAAATAAATTCCCTAGGTTGTATGCAAATTGGAAAATTGTTACATTATCTAGGTAGATTACATAACAATTTCATAAAGTAAATTTAATGTGTTCCTATTAATTAAATCTATGCTTGGAAAATATGGGTTGTTAATTAGAGATAAATTTAATGTTGCCCGAGAATGAGTATTAAAGAAATTAGGGAACTAAATCTTAAAGTCAAGAATTAAAGAATGTGTTCAAGAATTAGTTAAAGAAACATGATGAATAATTAGGTGAAGTTTAAAACCTTAGAATCCTTAATTCTTGCGTTAAAACCTTAATCAATTACTTGTATTTTATTTTTCCTTTTCTCCTTGTGCTTTAACTTGTGCTTTCTTCTCCTTAGTAATTGTCTCAAATAAAATTTAACTAAATACTTATTTGGAAATCAATTTCAATCCTTTGGGGGACAATACTTACTGGGATTTATTAACAAGCTTTTGGCATCGTTATCGAGGATTTTCCATTGACAACAAATTTTAATTTACAAAATTTTAATTTGGAATTCATTTTTAATTTTTCTACCCTATCTGCATAAAACTAGGGCAAATTTCCCTAAATTTGTGCGCACCTAGGATTTTTAATAAATAACCCTAATGCCAACTTTTTCTACTTCCCTTGTAGCTGCATGAGACTTAGGGACAAGTCTATACTTTAGCTTTAGCCTGAAATCGAAAGAATTGCCAAGAAGTTAGACAAAGAACATAGAAAAAGGAAACATCATATTTGAAAACGGGATGTGTTTCCAATTCCTCCAACTTAATAGAGGCTAATCAAGAAGTTGAAAATAAAAGGGTGCTTAGGGATTTTGCAACCCCCTCTATAAATGGAAGCATCAGGAGTATCAAAAGGCTAACTATCCCTGCTAATAATTTTGAAATAAGACCTGTGATCATTCAAATGATCTAGCAACCAATACAATTTAGCGTGCCACCTTATAATGATCCCAATATACATCTAGAAAGCTTTCTAGAAATATATGATACTTTTAAATATAATAGGATTCCAAAAGATGCAATTAGGTTAACATTATTCCTTTTTAACATTAGAGATAAAGAAAATGGGTGGCTAGATTCATTGCCATGGGGGACAATTACAACATGGGAAAGGTTAGCCCAAAAATTCTTTTTGCCTTCCAAGACTTCAAAAATGCATAACAGTATCACCTAATTTATACAGTTTGAAGAAGAGTCCCTTTATGAAGCTTGGGAGACATAGAAGGAGCTGCTCAAAAAGTCTCCACATCATGGCCTCCATACATAGCTTTAGGTACAATAACTTATGCACTATAATGTGGAAGCATTTGAGTTGATAAAGGAAATGGCTTTTAACAACTATAAGCAGTATTTTGAGAGGTCCATACCAAAGATGGTTGTAGGAGTTTATGAATTAGATGCCATCACAGCACTAATAGCTCAGATTAGCCTCTTCACTAAGTAATTAAGCAGTGCAAACCTTAATGCTCAACCACAAGCTACTTGCGTCATCAACTAGGGAGGTGATCTTAAAAATAATATTTTCTATGACTTATGTGAGTTACCTCATTCGTCTATCTAGCACCAACAAGGCAATCCATTCATCTCTAGCTAGGCCAATTTCATAAGGAATTGGCAGAATAATACCTATTCCAATACATACAACTCTAGATGGAAATATCACCCCAACCTCTATTGGGCAGATAATCAAAATACCTAGAGGCAATAGAACCCACCACTCCCTCCAAAAAGTAAGCTTAATCTATAAGAGATCTTGGCATAATTCATGAGTGAGATAAAGAATTTTTTTCAAAATCAAGCTACAAACAATCAAAATACCTAGAGGCAATAGAACCCACCACTCCCTCCAAAAAATAAGCTTAATCTATAAGATATCCTGGCACAATTCATGAGTGAGACAAAGAATTTTTTTCAAAATCAAGCTGCTTCAATGAACAACATGGAAACTTATATAGGCTAATTTTCCAATCAAATAAAGCAATTAGCAAATCAAGTGGCAAGCCTATCTAATAGACAATAAGGTACTTTTCTACCAACACAATAGTGAACATAATAAAGCAGGTAAAAGCTATCACCCTAAGATCAGGGAAGCAAATTGATGCCTACCCTAGAGGAAGATTTCACATGCCTGATAGAGGAAAATAGGAACATCCCTATTAATTAAGACAAGGGTGCAATAACAATAGGGAAGTTGTTTGATAACCTCCCTAATTCAAATGTCAACAAAAGGAATTCGTTAATAGAAAACATAAGGGACCCTATTAAACCATATGTTCATCCTATTCCTTTCCACAAAGATTAAAAAAGTAAAAATTAGATAAACAATTAGATAAATTTCTTTATATTTTTAAGAAATCGCATATTAATATTCCTTTTACAAATGCTTTAGCTCATATGCGAAGCTATGTAAAATTTATGAAAGGGATCTTATCAAACAAAAAGATATTGGAGGAATTTTAAAAAGTTAAGTTGACCGAGGAGTGCAGTGCAATACTACAAAAGAAATGGCTACAAAAACTAGGGAGTTTTTCTATTCCTTGAACTATTGGCAATTTTCATTTTAACAAGGCTTTTGGTGATTTAGGAGCAAATGTTAAGCTAATGCCCATATCCATTTTCAAGAATATTTGATTAGGACAACCTTAGCCCATCGTAGTGGACTTGCAACTAGTTGACTGTTCAATCACATACGCTGGAGGCATAATGATAACGTCCTTGTGAAGATTAATGAATCTATCTTCCATGCCGACTTCATAGTACTTGATATGGAGAAAGACAAGGGTATGCCCGTAATCTTGTGGAGACCTTTCCATAATAGATGTTCAATAAGGGAAGTTAATCTAAAGAATTAATAATGAACAGGTCACATTTTATGTTTAAAATGCTATAAAACACCCTATTGACAATGAATCTTGCTTTCAAGTAGATGTGGTTGATAAGGTGGTATCCATCACTTTCAAAGAAGAACAATCCAAATTACCATGAAAACCATGCCTGACAAAACCCAAAATAGAGGAAAAGGAAGAGCAATACACCATACACTTTGTTTATCTATAGGGTGGTGTCATCTCCATAATAAAAGAGCCACATGATGTATGACCACCTGATATAGTAAAAGATAAGAACAAAGTTACTTCACAGTGCTTTCTGCTTAATGAATGATGTGTTGGATATAGTTGTTTATCCTAAGTATTTTTAGTACAAGCACGGGTTTTAAAACTTTTTTAAAACATTCAAGCTTGCAAACAGTTGAAAACAAAACACATTGGAATTTAACTCATGGGTAGAAAGAGAAGTAAGATAGATAAGAGTTCCACATGCCTCTAGAAATAACTATAATGTTGTAATTTACTTCCCAACCAAGCATACTGATCACCTATGCTTTGGGAAGTACCAATCCACGGAACCTACGATAAATAGGCTTAGTGATTAAAATAAAAAAATAGAATGAGAGAAAATAATTGATAGCTCTCAAAGTGAATTAGAAAGCCTTCCCTTTCTCTTCAAGTATAGAGTGTAGAAATCTATGAAGGCACTCAAACAAAACTCACTTTTTCTCTATGTTTTTCTCTCTAAAACTTGAGCACTCTCAATGTGTTTTACTTCTCAAAGTTTTGGCCACAAGAGCTTTCACTTCTCTCAATATTGTTCGATGGCCAGGTGAGTTTAAGTGATATATATAATCGCCTAACCCTAGGTCCCATTAGTGTATTTGAGTCTAATTCAAAACCAATCCTTCCCAAAAATTTAGGGATTCCACATGCCTACTACGAACTCGATAATCAAGTTATCTAATTAATTTATCAACTAGTAATTGTATTATTCAATTGATAAAGTTATATTTTTATTTAACTTTTAAATAAAAATGTGGGGCTCTCTAATTTGTCATGCTTGAATATAAAAATTCAAATAAAGAATTTTATTTAATTACATTTCTTTGCCTTAATTAGTCTCCTAGTGAATGTAGGTAACCTAAGAAATTAAAACTCTTTTAATTTCTAATCCTTTATTCAGTAGGATAATTAGGATAATTATGAGGGAATCAATTTCCCTCCCTTTTAGGCGTGCTCCTCTCCATCACATGGGGAGGAGGTTGTCTTGCAAGTTTGAACAATTCAAACTTTGAAACAATATTAGGATAATTAATTAATTGAATTAATTTTATCCTAATAAAATGATATAGTCGAAAATCCTAATTAAATGGGGATTTAATTTATTTTAATCAACATCTTTAAATTAATTAATTTGAGCATTTCTAATATTAATTTAAAGTAATCTAATTAAAATAATTACTTAAGATAAAGGTTATTTAAATTGAAACAACACTCGTCTTAATTCAAGCAAACCTTTGTTTTAAAATTTTATTGTCTAATTAAAACAACAATTATTTAAATTGGACAACTAATGTGAGAATTATTTTTGTCTCTTTCACGATAGAAATGTTTCTCACATTTCCAAGATAATTAGGACAACATTTGTCCTAAAATAATTGTTTGTTTAAATTAAGACAACTCTTGTCTTAATAAAGACATTAGTTGAAATGCTATCAATTACCTTCATCTTAAATTTGTGCCAACTTAAGGTGGATTCATTCTCTAAAGACAGGTTGGGAATCCATTTAGATATAGGAATATCAAGCTCCAATAAACTTGAAATTATTTTAATCTCATTATGAGAAGTCAATGTTGGACATTGATTTTTTTAATTGTAAACCTAGTGTTTGTGAAGCCTCATAGCCATCCATTGACACAAGGTAAAATTACTGTTTTGCCTCTTATGTCAATTTTGTCCCCTTGTCTCATATTTCATCCAATAAGTTATTAGATAATCATTTAGAACTTTTCTAAAATTATCTTGAAATGATGAGTAGCGAATTCATCATTTCATAGGGCCTAGATATGCCACTTGTCTTCCTGAAATCACCAGAAATGATGTAATGCTACAAACTCCATTTCTTGGATTTATGTTCTCGAATGTTCACTTCCACTATGATCCCAACATACAGAATCTTGACCAATGTCACATAATGATCATGCCCATAGTATATCAAAGATTACAAAGGTCATGGGCATAAGTCCATAATCCTTCAGGATTTCGATTATGCCATTAATGGAGACAATGTGTGTGAGTTTAAGTTTAAAGTAATGATATTAACTTGAACTTGATGTCTCACTTGATTCCAATTCATTTAATAATGTTATTACTTGAAGTCTACTACTTCAATGATTTGTGTTTCATTATTCCCTTAGAAAGGAATCTCATTCTTTCTATGGAGGTAATCTAGATACTACATTCTTAATTGAACAGAGCAACCAACTCTATTCATTGACTGTGAATATTTTTTTATATTCATCCAAAGATATATATCTCCTTTTGCATAACCCTTATGCAAATGTATCTTGATTTATTATAATCTAGGAACCTTAATACATAGAAAATAAAGCTTACATAGATAAACTCTTTATTTATTAATATTGAAAATGTATTTACATCAAAATGGAGAATACAACTTGCTTTCCAGGGCAACCTATTCCTAACATGATGTACCCTATCAATTTTCAAAGAGTAATTCTTCACTCTATAGGGAAAGCACCTACAGTTTCAAAACTTTATTTGAAACCAACCTGGAAGCTGTCAAACAAAGTCTAGAAAATGACAATAATTTAAAGCACTCTTGGAAGGCAACCTAAGTTTTCTTATCATTTTTTAATTATTTTTCTATATTTTTTCCTTTGTTTATAGTTGTTTAATGCCTTCCATATTTTTATACAATTACTTGATGGAGTATACAAAAAAGATCAAAGGATGAATTTCGTGCAAATCATATGGATTGCAATGCCTTGCACAACATTAGGGCTGACTAAATAGGGAGTTTTTCTTTTCACCTTAATTTAACTTTTGCTATCATTTATATTGTTACATTGGGGATAAAGCAAAAATTAAGTGTGGGGGAGGGAAATTAAACTTTCAAAAATTTATCCCTAAATTTTAAATCTCCAATATTAAATTTTGGCAACACTTGTAACTATACTTCTTATTCACCATGTTGTCAAAATTACTCCCTATTAGATTGATATGTTTAAAAGTATACCCTATTTTTATGTATGTCTGTAACTTACCCTATAGCCCTGCATTTTTGTTACAATTAAGGATCTCCCTAAACCATGCACCAACTATATAAAGGTTTACCCTTAGGGCTACTTTAATTTTCTTCATGCCAAATAATTATTATAGGGCATAAATTTTAGAAAAAGACTTGCCTATGATTTTGTTCTTCACAATTAATTCTTTTTCTTAATTTTAATTCTTGGAATTATTAGAGCACATGCCACGCATATTATTAAGTCAAGATTAAATTCATAAGGTTTATGTGATTAAGAAAATTTTTAAGGATCTCATTAAACTCTACAACCTAGTTCATTGTTTCTTGAGGCAAAATCCTAGGCAATACATGATTGAAGATAGGATTAGGGAATACCTTCAAATGGTTTGAGCTTTTCATGTCTATCCTTAAAATTAATATCCTTAGTACCACTTTGAAGCTTCTTGTGCAAACTTGGCCAAAACTTTTCATTTTGCGACATCATCCATACCATTTTCACCCTAAATGTAGTTCACAACCATTTTCAAAAATTTTTTGTTCATGATCTTTATGAGTTTATATTTTCAAGAAAGGTGAAAGATTTGATATAGATTCATTCCTTCTCAATAAAGATTGAATCTTGGTATCAAGAATCAAGAAAGATTGCACAAAAGTGCAAGAAAGTTGTGAGAGACAACAAAAATGTCAAAATAGTACAAAGAAAAGAAAATTAATATTATACCCTACCCACCAAAAAATAAAAATCAAGATAAAGGGTAGTGGAATTCAAGAAAGTCAAAAAAAAAAAGATAAAGAAAATTCATCAAAAATTGAGAAAGAAGTATCAAGAAAGCAAAACAAGTGCTTCTTTATGTGCTTGAAGCGTTCATGCACATGAATTACACATTCTTGCTCATGTTTTATGTTATGCATTATTATATTCTCTAACTTTTGTGATTATCCATCATTTCTTCCATAAACATTTACCCTAGGCCATACATTACATGCTTTAAAAACACTTTGATTATTCATCATGTGTTGTTCGACATTAGTGTAGAGAAAAATGAAAGCTAGGCCTATGGATTGGAACTAGTTCCTTACAAAGATCATACATGGGTTCTTGAATGAATAAATTCATTCAGGTGTCCTAATTTGATTCTTGCATTGCTATACACACGCACACTCAATAATTAAGGTTATGACATGTTAAATACTTGTGATATCTTAATAATGTGTCAATATTGAATATTAAAGTTTATGGTCATGATGCTTGTTTGCTACATTTTGAGAGAGAAAAGTGATATAAGGGATTGACATTTTTCCCATCGTTCTACTTTTATTCTTGTCTACTTTTGCTCTAGGACTAGATAAATCCTAAGGGTGGGGGAATTTGATGAATTGTTTATATATATATATATATTAATTGCCCCTATTTTTATGTTTTTTAATGTATATTTTCTTGCAAAAAGGGTTCTAATCACGTTTTAATTTTTTTTTAGGCTTTGGTGACCTTAACCAAAAGATAAGACAAAACTAATTAAAATTAGGCAAAATTCTTGTAGAAGCTAGCTTCAATATTTTGGCCACAACTCTTATATGCACCTATGATTGGGCTTATTCTTGAGGCTACGGAAACTAAGACAAAGCCCTACAACTTGTTAGTTTAACTTGAAGCTCAGTTCGTATGTTTAAGGAGTCAGAACTACGAAGGAAAAAAGTTACATTTTCTAGAAGAACTTGTTAACTTAGGCTTTAAGTGCAAGTTCATAGTATCGATATTTACTTGAACTTGATATCTCACTTTATTCCAATTCATATAATAATGTCATTACCTGAAGTCTACTATTTCAATAATTTAAGATTCATCATTCTTTCTGTAAAGGTAATATGGATGGTATAATCTTATTTAATAGAGTGAATGTCTCTATTTAGTGATTGTGAAAAGTATTTTTGATTTATACAAAGATACATATATCCTTTTTGCATAACCGTTATGCAAATTTATCTTAGTTTATTAGAATCTAGGAACCTTAATAGGTAGAAAATGAAGCTTACATAAATAAACTCTTTATTTATTAATATCAAAATGTATTTAAGTTAAATTAGGCAATACAACTTACTTTCAAGGACAACCTATTCCCAACAAATAAATCTTATTATTCAAATCAAATGAACCTCATATATTGATATTCCAATGCTTAAAACATATTCCCATCGATTTTCCTCAAATGTCAAAATTCGAAATTCACTTTAACTCTAATCCTCTCAAGATTCAAACATGAAGGCACACCAAACACTCATCAAGCATATGTGAATAGAAGTTATGTAAACAACAAACAGAAAATATAGATTCACATATGAATAAGGATATAATGAATAACAGCTCATTTGTTCACCAAATATATATGATGAAAAGAATCAAATATTAAGATTTTAAAGATATCACACTGCCTATATCATATTCTAATCAAACTCCTTAAGCAAGAAATATCAAGAATGTACCTAAGGATGGATGTAGGCTTGAATTCATCCGATTGCAAGAACATGACTTATACCAAAGTTTTTTTCTTTTCAACTTTTGGAATAGCAACTTTCACACTCTTGAAAGATCTTGGAATCTCTTATTTGATTTTTTTAAACTTTAAAGAGACCCAAAGGTGGATTTGCTTCTTTTAGTGAATGGCTACTTTGGTTTTGCTCTAGAGATTTTGGCAATAGCCCCACATAAATTTAAGCACAAAAAGTCAATTATGAGAATGAGTGTATAAGGATAGGCACATACTCAAATTCCTTACCTAAATTATTTAACTAAAATAATGAAAATAAACAACATGATTCTTCAATTGAGGTATAAAATCCTAACATTCAATAAAAAAACCTATAGAGATCTTCTAAAAATTAAGATAATAATGAAGTGTGTTTAAAGAGCACAAGAAAACTAACTCTCACAATAAAACGCTTACGGTGCAGAGAACTCACAAGGTAGTCTCCATTGTTTGATTCTAAATTATCAAGTTTAGGTTCATCTCAATTTCAACATCAAGAGCATGGTTTATGGAATATGAATATGTATCAATCCTCACAACAAACTTTTAAAGTGCTAAAGAAAAAATAAACAAAAAATGCATAAAAGACCTAGTTACTCACCATAAAACAAAATGAAGCACAAAAAATTTGATTCAAAAAGTTTTTATTTGCACCCCCAAACATAAACTAAACATTGTCCTCAATGTTTGTAATAAAGCACGTGTTTAGAAAAGCATTTAAAAGGGACAAATATAAGAGAAACTACAAATACAAATAAAATGAAAAAGGAAAAGATACTACTAAGTATGGTGGGTTGCCTCCCATGAAGCATTTTCTTTAACGTCTTAGAAAGATGTTGCCCTTTCTTGTTAAGGATTGTACACCTCAATGCACTCAACATCCCCCTTTTCTTGGACTCTTCCTAAATAAGGCTTCACACGATGCCCATTTACTTTGAATTTCTTGAGTCCTCGGGTTTAACAACTTTATTGTTCCATCAGGAAAAACTTGGAGTATTGGAAATGGTCCACGCCATCTTTACTTCAACATTCCTAGAAATAAGTTAAATGATAATTAAACAAAAGAACTTTCATTCTAGGATAGAGAGACTTACGAATTAGGCCTTTTCATGATAATTCTTAGTGCGTTCTTTGTAGATATTTTCATTCTCATAGCCTTCATAAAAAATCTCTTCTAACTCATTAAGTTGAAGAAAACAATTCTCTCTCACTTTTTCCATGTCCATGTTTAGCTCCTTAATTAGCCAATATGCCCATGCTCCAACTCAACAAGAAAGTGCCATGCCTTTCCAAAGACTAACTGATAAGGGCTCATTCCAATGTTTTGTACAAAGTTCAGTATGCCCACAATGCATCATTCAGCTTGGATGCCTAATCCTTCCTTGAAGACTACAGCTATTCTTTCCAAACTTCCCTTGATTTTTCTAGTGCTAACCTGAACTTGACCCAAAGTTTATGGATGATATGGAGCTGCCACCTTGTGAGTGTTGTTATACTTCTTTAAAAATTCATCAAAGAGTTTATTGCAAAAACTACTTCCTCCATCACTCATTATGGCCCTTGGTGCCCCAGACCTATTAAATATCACATCTTTCAAAAATCTCACAACACAATGACCATAGTTAGTTTGAATGGGTATAGCCTCAACGCATTTGGACACATAATCAACATAAACTAATATGTACTCAAAACCAAGTGAAGGTGGGAAAGGACCCATGAAATCAATCCCCCATACATTAAAAAAATCAAAAACAATATTGTTTGTCAAAGGCATCTCATTCCTCTTACCAATACTCCCACTCCTTTGACATTTATCACAATGCATACAAATATTTTGGATCTAGTTGTTTATCCTAAGTGTTTATGGTATAAGCATAGGTTTTAAAATTTTTAAAACATTCGAGCTTTCAAATAGGCAGAATCAAAACACCAAGCAAACAACTCACGACTAGAAAGAGAAGTAAAATAGATAGGAATTTTACATACCTCTTGTAGTCACTTTAAATCTTGTAATATACTTCTCAACCAAGCACACTGATCGCCTATTCTTTGGTAAGCACCAATCCACGGAAATTACAATGAATAGGCTTAGTGATGGGAACAAAACAAAAGATGAAAAAAAAAATAATTGATAGCTTTAAAATTAAATTAGAAAGCCTTCCATTTCCCTTCAAGTATGGCATATAAAAACCTATGAAGGCACTCAAAACAAAACTCACTTTCTCTCTAGTGTTTTTCTCTCAAAAAACTTGAGGCACTCTCAAGGTATCTTCTCTCTATATGTTACTCAGCCACAAGGAGGGAAGGGTTAGGTTATATTTATACTAACATATACATAGGTTAGTGATTCCTCATGCCTTCTATGAAAAATAGATAATCAAATTATCTAATTTATTTATTTATTAATTAATAGTTGTATTATTCAATTGATAAAGTCATATTTTATTTAACTCTTAAATAAAACATGTGGGGCTTTCTAATTGGTCATACTTGAATATAAAATTCAAATAAAAAATTTTATTTAACTAAATCTCTTTGACTTAGTTAGTCTCCTGGTGAATATAGGTTACCTAAGAAATTAAAAATTTTTAATTTCTAATCCTTTATTCACTAGGATGATTGGGATAATTAGGAGGGAATCAATTCCCCTCCTTTTCAGCGTACTCCTCTCCATCACATAGTGAGGAGGTTGTTTTACAAGTTTAAACAATTCAAACTTTGCAATAATATTAGGATGAATAATTAATAAAATTAATTTTATCCTAATAAAATGATATAGCCAAAATTATTAATTAAATGGGGATTTTATTTTATTTTAAACAACTTCTTCAAATTAAATATTTGAAAATTTCCAATATTAATTTAAAGTGGATAAACTAAAATTAATTACTAAGACAAAAGGTTATTCTAATTGAGACAACACTTGTCTTAATTAAAACAAACCTTTGTCTTAAGATTCTATTGCCCAATTAGAATTAGAGTTGTCTAAATTAGACAACTAATGTGATAATTATTTTTTTCTCTCTGATGACAAAAATGTTTCTCACATTTTCAAGCATGATTAGGACAACATTGTCCCAAAATAACTCTTCATCTAAATTAAGACAACTCTTGTCTTAATAAATACATTAGCTAAAATGCAATCAATGAACTTCTTCTTAAATCTATTCCAACCTAACATGGATTGCATTCTCCAAACCTAGGTAGGAAATTCATTTGGACATAGTGTTGGGAATAGGTTGCCTTGGAAAGCAAGATATATTCTTCAATTTGATATTAAATACGTTTTTAATATTAATAAATAAAGAGTTCATTTATGTAAGCTTTATTTTTTAACTGTTAAGGTTCCTAGATTCTAATAAACTAAGATATATTTGTATAAGAATTATGCAAAATGAGATATCTATCTTTGGATGAATCTAAAAGGATATTCATAGTCACTGAATAAAGTCAATCACTCTATTCAATAAAGACTATAGTGTTCGGATTACCTCCATAGAAAGAATGAGATACTTTTCTAATGGAATGATAAATCTCAAATAATTGAAGTAGTAGACTTTAGGTAATGAAACTATTAAATGAATTGGAATCAAGTGAGATATCAGGTTCCAGTTAATGCTATTACTTTGAACTTAACTCACACACATTGCATATGCTAATAGAAGAACCAAAATCCTGATGGATTATGGACTCGTCTTCATGATCATTGTGATATTTGATATACTATAAGTACGACCATTGTGTGAAATTGGTTAAGACCCTGTATGTTGGGATCATAGTGGGAGTGAACATCCAAGAACATAAATCCAAGAAATGGAGTTTGTAGCATTACATCACCACTAGTGATTTCAAGAAGACAAGTGACATATTTGAGCCTAGTGAAATGATGAATTAGGTACTCATCATTTTGTGATAATTTTATAGAAGTTCTTACAGATTATCTGATCACTTATAAGATGAAATACGAGATGATGGGACAAAATTGATATAAGGGATAAAATGGTAATTTTACCTTGTGTCAATGGATGGCTACAAGGGTTCACAAACACTAGGTTTGCAAATTGGACAAATCAATGATCAACATTGACTTCTATTAATTTTAGGAATTATCAAGAGTGCAATCATGAGTCTTTGGTGAAATGATTTCATGATTAATAAAATTGGATAATCTTAATGAGATTAAAATAATGTCAAATTTATTAGAGCATTAAATTCCTATGTGTTGGATCTAGTTGTTATCCCTAGGTGTTTACGATACAAGCATGGGTTTTAAATAATTTCTTATTAGGAAGAGTTACAGCTACTGGTTTAATACACCACAGGAAAGATAATTAAAAATAGCAGTACTTCGTGGCTCATGACCTATATCAAACAATTTCTCCTCAAGAAAAGTTACAACTAATAGTTCTTCTTTGTGCTCATGTGTGTCAAAGTTTGAAATTAACCTAGAAAGTTGGCTCGCAACAACATTCTCACTACCTTTCTTATGCCTTATATCTAGGTTAAATTCTTGCAAAAGCAAAACCCACTGAATTAGTCTTGGCTTGGCTTTCAATTTAGTCAATAAGTATCTCAATACTGCATGATCCGAATGCACAATGGCTTTAGATCCTACCAAGTAAGATTAAATTTGTCTAATGCAAAGACAATAACCAAAAACTCTTTTTCAGTGGTGGAATAATTTCGATGGGCATCATTAAGTGTTCCACTAGTGTAGTAGATCACATGTAAATGCTTCTCCAGTCTTTGCCTCAAAATAGCCCCTATAGGATAATCAGGAGCATGACACATAATCTTAAAGGGCAATGACCAATTAGGTGCCGATATTAATTTTCTTTCAAAGTACTGAAGGCAATAAGGATATCATCATAACAAACAAAATGAACATCTTTAGACAATAGATTACATAATGGGCGACTTATTTTAGAAAATTCTTTAATAAGTCTCCAATAGAATCCTACATATCCTAGGAAACTCTTAATACCCTTAACCAAACTAAGGCATGGCAGTTTTGCAATCGAATCAATTTTGCCTTGTCAACTTCAATACCTTTACTAGAAATAACATGCCTTAATATTATTCCTTGGTGTACCATAAAATGTCTATTTTCCCAACTATATCTTTCAAACACCAAAGTCAAATTATGCAAATAATCATCAAATGAGGTTCCAGAAAATAAAAATTTATCCTTAAATACCTCAAAGAATTTCTACACCATATTTGAAAAAATTGATATCATACATCTTTGGAATGTGGCAAGAATACTGCATTGACCAAAGGGCATCGTCTTAAAGGCAATTGTCACAAATGGGTAAGTAAATGTTGTATTCCTTTGATCCTCTAACAAAATCAATACTTCATAATAACTTGAAAGACAATCAAGAAAATAATAAAAGTAATGCCCTACTAATTTATGTTGGGGATAGATTACCCTAGAAAGCAAGTTGTATTCCCTAATTTGATGTAAATACACTTTGATATTAATAAATAAAGAATTTATTTATGTAAGCTTTATTTTCTAGTTATTAAGGGTCCTATATTCTAATAAACCAAGATACATTTGCATCAGGGTTATGCCAAAGGAGTTATGTATCTTTGAATGAATCCAAAATAATATTCACAGTCACTGAATGGAGCCAGTCACTCCATTCAATTAAGAATGTAGAGTCTAGATTACCTCCATAGAAAGAATGAGATTTTTTCTAAAGGGAATGTTCAATCTCAAATCATTGAAGTAGTTGACTTCAGGTAAAGACACTATTAAATGAATTGGAATCAAGTGAGATATCAAGTTCAAGTTAATACCGTTACTTTGAACTTAAACTCACATATATTGCATCCTTTCATGATAGAACCGAAATCCTGACGGATTATAGACTCGTTTTCATGACCATTTTGATATTTGGTAGACTATGAGCATGATCTTTTTGTGACATTGATCAAGACTCTGTATGTTAGGATCAAAGTGGGAGTGAACATCCGGGACCATAAATTCAACAAATGAAGGTCGTAGCATTACATCACTTCTGGTGATTTCAGGAAGACAACTAACATATATAAGCCTAGTGAAATGACAAATTATCTACTCATCATTTCTATACAATTTTAGAAAACTTCTAAAAGTTTATCTGGTCACTTATAAGATGAAATCTAAGATCAGGGAACAAAATTAATACAAGGGATAAAATGGTTGTTTTACTTTTTGTCAATGGATGGCTACAAGGGTTCACAAACACTAGGTTTGCATAATTTGAGAAATCAATTTCAATATTGACTTCTCGTAATGTTAAGAATTTTCAAGAGTGCAATTATAAGTCTATGGTGAAATGACTTCATGATTAATAAACTTGGATTATCTCAATGAGATTGAAATAATCCCAAATTAATTAGAACTTGAAATTTATATGTCCAAACTGATTCCCCACCTAGCTTCGTTGATAGCATTTTAGCTTTTGTCTTAATTAAGACAAAAGTTGTCTTAATTTAGACAAAATAATTATTTTAAGACAACAGTTGAACAAATAAATTTTAGGACAAATGTTGTCCTAAGTATGCTTGAAAATGTGAGAAATGTTTTTGTCACTAGAGAGACAAAAATAATTCTTACATTAGTTGTCTAAATTCCAGAAGTGTCATTTTAATTAGACAATAGAATTTTAAGACAAAGGTTTGTTTTAATTAAGACAAGTGCTATCTCAATTTAAACATCATTTATCTTTGAAATTATTTTCAATTTAGACTACTTAAAATTAATGTTTGAATTATCCAAATTTTTTAATTCTAAGTAGCTGAAGAAAATAAAATAAATCCCCATCATTCTAGGGAATTTTGGATGCAACTTTTTCTTAGATAATATTTGATTTAATTCAATTAATTTATTCTAATGAGCTAAGGTTTGAATTGTTCAAACTTACGAAACAAACTAGTCTCCATTAAATGGAGGGGTGTACGGCCAAGCACTAGGAAATTGAGTTTGAAATGTTCAAACTCATTCATCCTAATTATCCTAAAGTCTAAGTGAATTAAGGATAAGAATTAAAAGAGTTTTAATTCCTTAGGTAACCTTTATCCACTAAAACACTACTTGGCCAAAGAGGTTGAAGTGAATAAAATTCTATTATTAGAATTTTAAATTCAAGCATGCTAACCAATTAGAAAACTCCACCATATTTTGTTTAATTGTTAAATAAAATATGTTATTATCGAAATTAGTAATATGACTATCAATTGATATATTGTTGGGTAATATGATTATCTAATAATCCTAAGTAGGTGTGAGACACTCCATCTTTTTGGGGCCCTTTTCTTTTTTAATACACTCATGTGACCTAGGGTTAGGTAATTATATATATCACTTAGCCCTTTTCCTCACCAAGCTGTCCAAACATCTTTGAGAGAAAAAATTTCATTGTGGTCATGATCTTTAGGAGAAAGAGAGAAACACAATTTGGTGTCTTCCTTGCTTGAGTGACCATGAGCTTGCTTGAGAGGAAAAATAGAAATGTCAGTTGTGAGCTTGTGAGCTTATGAGAAAACATAAGAGTGGCCATGTGGTTCCATGGATTGGAAGTTCTCCAATAATAGGTGGTAAGTTTAGTTGGTCAGGAAGCTTTTTTCTTACCTTAGTGACTTCAAGAGGTATATTTTCTTCCCACTCTAATTTAGGTAGCTGTGTATGTTAACATGCTCTTTGTATTTTATTTCCACCAAATTTTACAAGCTAGTAATGATTTAATTTTTTTTAAATCTATGCTTCCACCGTAATTGCTTAGGCTTATTACTATATCCAATAATTGGTATCAGAGCCAGATTCATAGCTATGTGTGTTTATGTTGCATGGTTGGCACTTAAAAATTCATGAACAATGTTTGATTGTATGGATGAATGCTTATGACATGATTATTTTGTTAAATTAAATTTTTTGGCCATATTAATGCCTTAGAATAATTAATCAATTAATTAAAATATTAAGTGAGAGAGGAGGCTAGTAATCCTAGAACCCATGGCCTCCAATTGTTAGTCCATTATCATGGAGTTTATGTCACTCCTTACAAGCGGGCATATACTCAAACCATGACTGGAATGGATTTTCAAAGTGATAAGTCTACCTTGCTAGAACATTAAGTATGACTTTCCATAGAAGCATATTTAGTGGTAGATCTAGGTGTGATGAAATGGTTGGTTAACACACTCAACATTAACCTATCAATATACTGCCTATAATATGTCTATTGATAAATTAATGAGCTACATAAAGGTCCTCCTCAACTATGCTAAGTATTAAGATACCGAGTAGCAAAGTTGAGTGAGAAGGTCCCAATTTACCTTGTAATAAGTATTCATGGCCCATAGTCAATTGCTTATTGCGGAAGGTAAATGATCGTCAAATAAGAATTAATATGCTCATGCATACATGCATCACGATTAAAAGTCTATTCAATAGCTATAAGTTACTAATATTAAATGTATTTTTTACAGACTATCCCTTAATCATGAACCCCCTATCCATTCTCCTTAACAAAAGCACCCTGAATGGTGAACAATATATGGAGTGGAAGAGAAACCTAAACATCGTTTTAAATTATGACAAGATCACATAGGTCATTTCTGAGCAAGCATCCCCTGATCTGACTCCCAACTAGCTGCCAAGTGAAACTGAGTACGATAAGAGTTCGCATGATGCCAATGCTCTGGCTAAGTGCTACATATTAGCCTTAGTGATCAGTGTATTGTAATAGTAGCATGATGGCATAGGAAATGCCACTGACATAATGTACAATTTACATAAAATGTTTAGTACAAAGACTTGGTTTGCTAAGGTGTGAGCTATCAATACTTTCAAGGACCCTAAGCAAAAACTAGAGGAGTCAATGAAAGATTACACGCTCATGGTAAACATGTACCTTAATAAGGCTGGGCTACATGGGGTTGAGATTGATTCAAACAATCAAGATTCCATGATAATTCACATTCAGAACTCCATGTTCTCCTAATTAAAGTTTGACAATGAATTGCATAGCAGGGACTATAATCCTAGTGGGTTAATGAATGACCTAAAAGTTGTGGAGGAGGTTCTTGAAATCAAGAAAAACCCAAAGGCAAAAGTGGTAGTTGTGGAGTACAATAAGGCAAAGGAGTCGAGCAACAAAAATAAAAAAAAATGCTAAGAAATCAGCTGAACTAAAGAAAAAGCCCATGAAAAAGATGGCCCAGAAGGATAACACCAAAACAAAGTGTTTCCATTGTGCTACTAAAGGACATTAGAAGAGGAACTGCAAGGCCTATCTCAATTTTGTAAAGAATAAACAAGGTATACATTTTCTAAACATGTTAGAAGAATTTTTAATAGATGATCCTACTAATAGCTAGATAGCAGATTATAAATCAACTAACGATGTTTGTAATTCTTTGTAGAAGTTCCAAACAAAGAGAATGTTGACTGAGGTTTAGTTCTAAACAAGGATGGCAAATGGCGCACTTGTCTTAGCTCAAGCAATGGGAGCTATCACCATGTAGTTTTCTAATAATATGTTGTTAGTTTTAAATGATGTTTACTTTATTACCGGACTATGCAGAAATTTGATTTTTGTATTTTGTTTAATTAATACTAGATATTCAATTGCTTTTGGTAATGAGATTACTATTTCTTTAAATGGAAGTTTGATATGTTTTAGACTTACTAGAAATAATTTATATTATCTAGAACCAATTAATTGGACTGCAAATGTTGCAAAAACAATATCACCTAAGTCTAAAAGAATCAAGGAATCTAGCATAGATAAAAGTTATCTATGGCATCTGCGATTAGGTCATATTAATTAAAATAGGCTAAGTGAACTAGTAAAAGATGGTACTCTACCAAACATGACAGAGTGCTCTTTACCAATATGTGAATCCTGTATTGAGGGTAAAATGACTAAATCATCGTTGAAAGTAAAGGGTAAGAGGATGTAGGAGGTTCTAAACTTGGCACACACAGATGTGTGTGGACCAATGAACATTCAAGCAAGAGGAATTTATATTTATTTCATAACCTTCATTGATGACTACTCACGATATGGTATTGTACATCTAATGCACAACAAGAGTGATTCCTTTGAAAATTTAAGGAATTCAAAGCTAAAGCTAAAAACCAGTTAGACAAACCACTGAAACAACTTCGATCAGATCAAGGTAGTGAGTATTATCTAGATAGTTTCAGTAGTTTTAGGTCGATAATGGAATCATTTCCAATTTATCAACAACCAAAATACCTTAACAAAACAAGGTTGCCAAAAGGAGGAATATGACTCTTTTAGAAATGGTGAAGCCAAAGATGTCCTATGTTGCATTACCAGAATCATTCTACAGATATTGTATACAAATAGCAGCATACCTACTAAACTTTTCTCCATCAAAAGCAATGCCTAATACACCAAGGGAGCTGTGAACAGGACATAATCAATCTTTACGTCACTTGTGAACTTAGGGGTGTCTGACAAATGTGTATAAGACCAAGTCTGTAAAAATAGAGCCAAGGTTGAAGGTATGTTTGTTTATACAATATCCTAAGGGTACTAGAGGGTACTATTTATATAGCACCCAAGATAAGAAGGCATTTGTTAGTGCAAATATGACATTCTTAGAAGAGGATTTTGTGAAAGATCACAAACTTCGCTAGAAGATTGTTCTTAAAGAACATAGTGATGGGTCAGAATCTAAGGATGATTTTGATGAAGTCATAACTGGTAGGGATTCAAGAGTTAAATCTAAACTAGTGGCATCTTGTCATAGTGGAAGGGTTGTTAGACAACCTGACAGATACATAGGTCTAAAAGAGCACATGGTGGCTCTCTCAAAATGAAGATGAATTTGATCCTATTACATATGCGAAATCCATTAACAATGTAGATGCTATTCATTGGCAAAAGACAATGAATTCAAAGTTGGAATTCATGTATTCCAGCAAAGTCTAGACTCTTGTACATGCACTTAAAGGAATAAAACCCATTGGGTGCAAGTGGATCTATAAGAGAAAGAGAAGAGTTGAAGGAAAGTTGGAGACCTTCAAGGCTAGGCTAATAGCCAAGGGTTATACCCAAAGAGAAGGTATCGACTATATAGAAACCTTCTTACCGGTTGCTATGCTTGAATCCATCAAGATTTTATTTTCCATAGCGGCGCATCTGGAATATGAGATATGGCATAAGGATGTCAACACCACATTCTTGAATGGAGATCTTGAAGAGCATATTTATATGGCTTAACTAGACAGTTTCATTTAAAAAGGCCAAGAGCACAAAGTCTGTGAATTGCATAGGTCCATTGATGGACTTAAGCAAGTGCATCAAGATCTTGAAATATAAGATTTGACATTGTAGTCATGTCTTGTTGATTTCAACAAAATGCAGAAGAACCCTATGTCTATAAAAGGATATAGGAGAGTTAGGTTGTCTTCTTGGTACTCTATGTAGATGGCATTCTACTCATTGGGAATGATGTAGGAATGTTATCTACGGTAAAAGAATGGCTGAATCAAAATTTTCATATGAAAGATTTAGGGGAGGCTAGCTATATTCTTGGGATCCAAATAATAAGATATCATAAGAACAAGTAGATAGTCTTGTCCGAAGTGACCTACATTGACAAGTTGTTAACAAACTTTGTCATGCAAGATTCCAAGAGAGGTTTCACACCCTCTAAACATGAAATCAAACTTTTGAAAGAGCAGTCACCCAAGACTCCTCAGAAAGTTCAACAAATAAGACTTACTCCCTTTGCCTTCATAATGGTAAGTCTCATGTATGATATGCTTTGTATAAGACTAGACATTTGCTATGTAGTTGGTTTGGTTAGTAGGTTTCAGTCAAACTCTAGCATGGAACATTGGACTGTAGTAAAGTGTATATTTAAGCACCTTCGTAGTATAAAGAACTATATATTAGTGTATTCTAGTAGTCACCTAATTCTAATTGGGTACACTAACTCAGATTTCCAGCCTAATAGTGATTATAGAAAATCAACATTAGGCTCTATTTTCACTTTGGGTGGTGCAGCCATTATTTAGAGGAGTGTAAAGCAATCTTGCATTGCTAAATCCACCATGGAAGCGGAATATGTTGCAAACTATGAAACTACAAAGGACGCTGTGCAGTTGAGCAAGTTCTTTAAGGACCTTGAGGTGGTTTCAAATGCAGTTAAGGCCATTACTCTATATTGTGACAATAGTGGAGTTATGGCAAACTCAAAAGAACCAAGAAATCACATGGCAACCAAATACATTGAGAGAAAGTATAATCTCATATGGGTGATTGTAGAGTGTAAGGAAGTGGTCATCACCAAGATAATGACTAAAAGGAATCTAGTTGATTCATTCACAAAGACTCTTTCACAGAAGAGCCTTGAGAGTCACCTAGAATGATTATGAATTAGGGATATGTGGTACTTGCTTTAGGGCAAGTGAGAGATTATTGGGGATAGGTTGCCCTAGAAAGCAAGTTGATAACCTAATTTGATGAGAATACATTTTGATATCAATAAATAAAGAGTTTATTTATGTAAGCTTTACTATAAAGTTTCCTATATTCTAATAAACAAATATACTTTTGCATAAGGGATATACAAAAGGAGATATCTATCTTTAGATGAATCTAAAATAATATTCACAGTTACTGAATAGAGTTGATGACTCTATTCAATTAAGATTGTAGTGTCCGGATTACCTCCATAGAAAGATTGGGATTTTCTCTAACGGGGAATAATCAATCTCAAAGCATTGAAGTAGTTAACTTTAGGTAATGACACTATTAAATGAATTGGAATCAAGTGAGATATCAAGTTGAAGTTAATACCATTACTTTGAACTTAAACTCATACATATTGCATCCACTAGTGACAGAACTGAAATCCTGATGAATTATGAACTCATGTTCATAACCATTGTGATCCTTAATAGACTATAGGCACAAGCACTGTATGACGTTGGTCATGACTCTGTATGTTGGGATCATAGTGGGAGTGAACATCCAAGAACATAAATCCAAGAAATGGAGTTCGTAGCATTATATCACTTCTGGTGATTTCAGGAAGACAAGTGACATATCTAGGCCTAGTGAAAAGATGAATTAGCTACTCATAATTTTCAGATAATTTTAGAATTGTTCTAAAAGATTATGTCGTCACTTATTAAATGAAATCTAAGACCAGGGGACAAAATGGACATAAGGGGTGAAACGGTAATTTACCTTGGTCAATGAATGGCTAAAAGTGTTCGCAAACACTAGGTTTGAAAAATTCAAAAATCAATGTTCAACATTGACTTCTCATAATTTTAAGAATTTCCAAGAGTGCAATAATGAGTCTTTAGTGAAATTACCTGATGATTAATAGACTTGAATTATCTTAATGAAATTAAAATAATCCCAAGTTTTTTAGAGCTTGAAATTCCTATGTCCAAACAAATAACCCCACATTGCTTTAGAGAATTCAATTCACATTAAGTTGGAAAAAATTTAATATGAACTTAATTGATAGCATTTTAGCTTATGTCTTAATTAAGCAAGAGTTGTCTTAATTTAGACAAAAGAATTGTTTTAAGACTATAGCTGTCTTAGACTCTTAGTACATTATTTTGTATGTCTTAAAAGAGATAAAGTTGTCTCAGTTTTGGACAAACAAATTTTAGGACAAATGTTGCCCTAAGTATGCTTGAAAAAGTGAGAAACATTTTTGTCACTAAAAGGACAAAAATAATTATTACTTTAGTAGTCTACTTTAACAAGTGTTGTTTTAATTATACAATAGAATTTTAAGACAATGGTTTATTTTAATTAAGACAAGTGTTGTCTCAATTTAAACAATCTTTATCTTAGAAATTATTTTCAGTTTAGATTACTTAAAATTAATGTTTGAATTGTTCAAATTTTTTAATTCTATGTAGTTGAAGAAAATAAAATAAATCACCATTGCTCTAGGGAATTTCGGCTACACTATTTTGTTAGGATAATATTTGATTTAATTAAATTAATTTATCCTACTGAGCTAGGGTTTGAATTGTTCAAACTTATGAAACAAACTAGTCTCCATTAAATGGAGGGGTGTACCGCCAAGCACTAGGATAGTGAGTTTGAAATGTTCAAACTGATTCATCCTAATTATCCTAAAGTCTAAATGAATTAAGGATAGGAGTTAAAAGAGTTTTAATTCCTTAGGTAACCTATATCCAACTAAAGACTACTTGGTCAAAAAGGTTGAAGTGAATAAAATTTTATTATTAGAATTTTAAATTCAAACATGCTAACCAATTAGAAAGCCCCACCATATTTTATTTAATAGTTAAATAAAATGTTATTGTCAAAATTGATAATATATTATTAATTGGTATAATGTTAGATAATATGATTATCTAATAATCCTAAGTAGGTGTGAGACACTCCATCTTTTTGGGCTTTTTTTTTCAATACATTCATGTGACCTAGGGATAGGAAATTATTTATATCACTTAACCCTTTCCCTCACCAAGTTGCCAAGCATCTTTGAGAGAAAAAATTCCTTAATGACCGTGAGCTTTAAGAGAAAGAGAGAAACACAATCTACTGTCTTCCTTGCTTGAGTGACTGTGAGCTTGCTTGAGAGGAAAAATAGAAATATAAGCTATGAGCTTGTGAGAGAACACAAGAGTGGTTGTGTAGGTCATTAAGTGTTAAAATTTTGTTCTTCATGCCATAGTATGAGAAATATGAGGAAGGCTTTCTAATTGATTATTGAGAAAGCTATTATAATTATTTTTATCTTTTTATTTCTCTCACTAACCTATTCACCTAGGTTTCATTGATTGAAGTTCTCCAAGAATAGATGGCAAGTGCGGTTGGTCAGGAAGTTTTTCATTACCTAAGTGAGTTCAAGAGTTATGCTTTCTTCCCACTTTAATTTTGGTAGAAGTGTATGTTAGCATGTTGTTTGTGTTATGTTTCTGCCAATTTTTACAAGCTAGCAATGATTGAAAAATTTTTAAATCTATGCTTATATCATAAACACATAGGGCTTATTACTATATCCAACAATTTCTTGACTATCTTATCAATAAAAGGAAGTGAAAAATTATCCTTTTTCATAGTTGAATTTAACTTCCTGTAATTAATGCACATTCTTCATCCTAGAAGGCATTCATTATTGTCATTCCTCACCATTATATTGCTTGATTTCTTAGGCACAACATGAACTGAACTAACCCATATACTATCAAAAATTGGGTAAATAACTCCTATGTCTAAGAGTTTTAAAACCTCTTTCTTGACTACCTCTTAAATGTTAGGGTTTGGTTTCATTTGGGCTTCTCTAACATCATCCTCTAAAAAAATCTTTTGCATACATATAGCAGGACTAATTCCCTAATGTCACTTATACTTGAACCTATTGCTTTCCTAAGCCTGCTAAGCTCCCTTATAACTCTCTCCTCTTGAACTCAAGTCATGGTAAATCCAATAATAACAGGGCATCTATCCCCCTCTCCTAAAAATATTTACTTAAGGTGATTAAGTAACTCTTTAATCCTAAGTTTAGGTGGAGCAGTCTCTTCCCTAGGTAAGGACTTTGGCAACTCTAAGGGTTTGCTAGGCTCTTTTTGTGGTGAAATAGGTATTAATCTATCTAGCATCTCATGATACCCCTTATTCTCCTCTTCAAGTGTATCCTCTATCCTCCCAATAGTGAGAGAACTTCAAGTTCTTCCTCTATCTCTTCTTGCGAATAAGTGTCATAAACAAGTGATTCCAAACAATCAATAAAAGAAAACTCATCTTTAGTAGAAATAGAAGGAATGGGTAGAAAATCAAACATTTTAAATTGTACAATCTCTCCTAAGACTATCATTGTTAACCTCCCATTATGGACATCATTAATTTTCTAGGTTGTTGCCATGAACGGCCTACCAAGAAGAATTGTATGTTCTTTGTCCTTGGATAGGGTTCCTTCCATATACAAAACCACAGAGTCCACGGGCACAATTAACTTGTTCACTTGCACCAACAATTCCTTAGATATTCCCTTTGGATATTTAATTGGCATAACTACAAGTTTAAGGGACATAGTTGTTGGCTTAAGCTCCCCCAAACCTAGTTGCAAGTATATTGAATATGGCATAGGATTCATACTTGCTCCTAAGTCTAGCATGGCTTTAGCGATATTTTTGTCTCCCACAGTGATGCGTATGTTGAGACTTCCTAGATCTTTCAACATAAGAGGCAAGTTTTGTTGAAACACCACACTAGCAACTTCTGAGACCATGACCATTGCCTTATAGAGAGAAGGAGAAGAAAATGACTCATTCTCTTTATTCTTCTCGGATAGCTTAAAAGATTGAGGCTCCTTAGATTGACCTTCCTTGGAAACCTCCTGCTCCCTTTGATCCCTATTTGAATTTCTTGCATCATGTGGTAAGTCATTAGAACTTTCATCATCAAGACTTTTGTTAAGAATCTTTCCACTTCAAAGGACTGTAATAGCCTTCGCTTGCTCAGGTTGGCTCAGTAACTTTCCGTTTTAGTGGCCTTGCATATGGTCTGCAAGTTGCCTAACTTACAATTCCACTCTCTTCATAGAAGCTTCTAGAAAATCTAGTCATAGCACATGGCTTTCTTTACTAACTAGAATAAAGGTATACAAGTTTTCCTCCAAGGATGGTTTTCTAGGTTGATTAGTTGGTGCGACTTGACTTTTATGTTGACTCAACCTTAAGTTTTGAGTATATTTCTGATTGTTGTTAGTATTCCAAGAGAAATTAGGATGATTCTCCATCTAGGGTTATACATGTTAGCTAAAGAATCATTCCTCTGCCTAGGTTTCGTAAAACTCCATCAAATTAGCTTGTTCTTATTCATCACGTGCATTAGAATCATAAACAAATAACAAGTGTTAGCATCATTTCTGAAAACACCACAAACTCCATATACATCATGATTAGGCAGGTTCTTGGTAGTGAGGAGTTTGACTTGCTTAGTCAATTTCGTAAGTAGCATTGCCATCTCACTGTTGGAGCTCAACTCATTCACCCCAACTCACCTTCCTCTCACACTCTTTCATTGGGAATTAGCACCAAACATCTTATACAACTCATGTTTCCTTCATAGTCTTTTATCCCATAACTCTATCAGTGGTAATATGAATCATATATTGACATTGTTGTGTTAATCAATCACAACAGAACTGGTTTTGTAGATGTAACGGGTAATGATGGTAGGGATAGTATATTAGAAGCACCTTAAATATATCCCATGCTTCATGGAAGGGTTCTCCCTTAATGTGAGAAAAGGTTGCAATCTTGGTTCTCAACTCGGTGGTCTTTTTGTGAGAGTAGAATCTCCCATGAACTTGTTGTGATCCATTTCCCATGTAGTCAAAGAACCAAGTTGAAGGGTCATCAACCAAACTTTAGATCTATCTTTTAATGTGTACGGAAAACATCTCATCCTGAGTTGATCTTCATTTAGTCCTTGCAAAGGAAAATATTTTATAGTTACATAAAAGTCCCTTATGAAAATCAAAGGGTCTTCGTTAGGATTTCCATAGAAAAAAACGTAGCATGGTATACAAATTATTCTTGATCTCATAATTGGAATGTTGCTTCCAAAATTGTACGCAAGATGTAGCAATCCCAATGATTGGCCTTGCAGATTCCTTAGTCACCCTTTATCTCTTGGCCGCTTCCACTATTTCGATCTCCATGCTCACTATTTCCTTAACACTTTCTTCTTCTTTTGTAGGATGTAACCGAATGTCTTTAGTCAATTTATTGATCTTCTGCCTTGCATGCATCTAATGAAAACAAAGAGAAATTAGGCTACCAATAAAAAAAGAATAAAAAAGAAAGCATAGTTGTATAAACAAGATAAAGAACAAAATAACGAAACACACAAAACAAACAATTTAGCATTAAATAAAACAACTACAGAATTTAAATGCCAATTTCCCAACAACAACGCCAAAAACTTGATGTGCAAAATTTAGTATGCTCACAAGTGTACAAATTACTAATAGCTTAATGATAAATTGATGCCAAGGTCTAATCAAATGGTTGTTGAAAGTGTTCCAAATAAAATAACCAACTAACTAAACTAAATGAATGAAAAAGTAATGAAACCGAATGGGAGTTTAGCTAATGAACCAATCATGCTTTGAAATATTAGGTGAATTAGACTACTATTCCTAAGTTAAGATTATTGGTTTTCCTACTAAAGCTAGAGAATTCCAATTTTGTTGGCTTATTCTCAACTTGCTATAAACTAATTAATTTCCTTGATTTAGGTCATTACATAGTCAATTGAACTAATCATAAGGAAAACAAACAACCATTTAAATCCAAATAACTCAATGAATCTGATTTAAATTCTTGTTCAAGAGAGCTTAATTAGGTGAATATGATGTTTCAAAAACCTTAATTCTCAATTGTCAACTTCAATCACAAACAATAGATGGACAATCCACAATTCATAATCAAAGGTATAAAGAACAATGAACAAAAAATAATCTCAAACTTTCATTAAACATAATTCACCAAAATATCCAATACAATCACAGTAGCTAAGCCAAACTCCCACAATACGTTTAGCCACTCATAATCAAACTCAAATCAATGAATCCAAATACAAAATTTTTAAACATAATGAAAGACAAACAAATCTTGAAAGAAGTCTTCCATTTATTGAAGGTTTACCCCAAGGCTTTGAAGTGATTGCTTCCATCCCTTGATGAAGATTGCTCAATGAAGGATGAGGAATGAGACTGCCTCTTTAAAGAAAAGCTTTCTCTCTCACCTCTCGACTGATGCCTCCTTCAAATTGTCTTCCAATCTCCAAAAAAATTGTCCTTCTCTACTATCTTCCCCTATGTGAGAACATGAGTTAAATCTCAATAAAAGGTCACTGGTGATGATCTGCACAGCAACAACACCTTTAAAAGATGAAGGGATTGCGAAGACGCTGAGTGGTGGCTCGCGTTGTAGTTTTCTAATGAGCCTGGCCGTGCATGACTATGCTTGCTGGCTGGGATGGCTTTGAGTTTAGAACAAAGGTTTTCTCCTCCTCTGCTGCATGCCATGGCATCAAGAAAATAGGAGTGGGAAGCATTGTGTGTTGGAGAAATAGTCGGAGAGCCACCGAAGTTTGTTTTTGTCTTAAAGAAGAAAGGTAAAAAAAGATTAAGAAATTGTTATTTTTTTAGATTGGTTTTGACAATGAGATCTTAATCGTAGTCTGAGTGTTAATGGGTGCATAATCCTAAAATAAAAAACATGAATAAGAGCTAAAAACATTACAAAATGCTAGGACAACATTACAAAGCACAAACAACCCATAAAGGGTTTGACTTTTCAACTATCCCTAGTGGAGTTGCCAAATTAACTATCACAACATGACGGTCAGAAAGGACACATCATTGTGACCTTAAGGCGGGAAAGGGAAAATGCAAACATTAAGAAAATGAGTCACCACTAATTAATTATATAGGTAATTGGAATCCTAGAAAAAATAGATATTGGCTTTAGGAACTAGAGGAAGGGTTTAGGAGTTTGATTACACTTGGAGAAGGTGTTAGGCACCCCACAACGCACATCCCTAAGGACAGTTACCCTAGATTATTTGTGCTTTATTTTCATATATTTTAATTATCTCTTTTTATTAATGCAATAAAGATGAAATGGCGAAGAAATGAAAGGGCTAGACCTACCTTACTTGGTAAATACTTAGGTACCCCAAAAGGGATCTAGTTCCACATAGTTCGAAATGTGATGAGTTTGACTAGTTGATATGCATAATCTCTTCCCTAATGCAAATTTTAGACAATACAGAGACATCAAGTCCTCATCCAAAGTCGAAGGTACAAGACAATGTAGGACATTAAATCCCTACCAAAAGCCATTGAAATTAGAGAATGCCGGGGCATTAGATCCCCCCCTGAAGCCAAGGAGGAATTGATCAATGTCGAGGAATTAAATCCCCACCCAAAGCCAAGAAGGAATTTGTAATTGCAGAGGAACTATATCCCTAGCCAAAGCTAAGAAATGAATGGTCAATGCGGAGATGGAATTAAATCCCCACCCAAAGTCAAGAAGGAATTAGTCAATGTAGAGGAATTAGATCCCCACCTAAAGCAATAATGAATTGAGTGATCCTTAAAATCACTAAAAGAAAAGATCTTGAGAAGTGTACCTTGCTTTATTTGCAAGCATTTTTCTTTTGCTTTAAACATAATGAATTTGACTTTAAAATATTTACCAATCAAAAGTTCATTTTACATTTTCTTATTTGTTTAGGCCCTTGGAACCCTTTTTTATCCAAGTAAATTTCATTTAAATTGAATCCCTAAAAAACTTTGGTTAAGTGAGCCTTTGAAATCCAAAGTGATCACAAATTATTTTCTAAATGGAAAATGAACTTAAAGCCCATAAAACTTATCTCATTTTTTAAAATGTTGGAATCTTATTTTCAAATCACTTTCAAAATGTCTTTGGAGCCTTATTTTTGAAATTTCCTTTTCCTTATTTTTATTACTTTTCTTAGGGAAAGAATAAGGTGCATTGAACACCTTACCTTGCATTGGCAGGGGCTTAAAAATATATCCAAAAACTATAAAAATAAAAACAAAAGGAAAATAAAATAAGAAAAAAGTAAATATGTAAAGTAAAATAAAAAAATAATAAAAAGGGACGTTTATGCCTTACAATCAGGGAAAGGGGGAGTGAATAAATACATAATACTATAAAGAAAATCATAAATCAAATACAAAAATAAATTATTTTGTAATGAACCATTAAGATAATGTAAAGCAAAAACAAACATTCAAATATTGTTCAAGCAAAATGTAATTCAAGCTCAAGAGCTAGGAAGTGTTTGGTGTCTCCCATTGACCATACCCAGAATTTTCAAAGCGAAATCCATGACCATTAAACAGATTTTCATTTTTTTCAAAAGGGACAAGATTATTTGATTTCAACATTTTAAAATGCAACCAGATTTTAAATGCAAAAATATAGCCACAATTTTAGCAAATAGCAAGTTTAGAAGACACAAACATAGCATATGAAAATCGATTTTAACAAAAAGATTTAAAATGCAAAAATCAATATTGTTTCTGTACAAACAATAGATATCAGATTCGAATCAATGAATAACCTCATACTGTTATCAAAACAAAACAAGTTCAAACACAATATCAGTACCACTGACCAGATTGGAACCAGGTTAACATCATTTTATTTACAAACAAAACAAACCCAATATACAATTTCAGTATAATTTTCTGAACTAGATTTGCCAACAAAACTTACTTAACAAAGGTCATATTAGGAACACATGAACACCACTTTACTTGGGGTTCCTGGGATTTTAACCAAGAGTTCATTTGACCCAAGTAACCTACTGATCATCACAGCTCCTCACCGTAATAAAAAATTATAAGAGAAACAAATGCAAACATTAGATGAGGAAGAAGAGGGTTTACCTCCCTGAAGGGTTATGAGGGCCAACTCCTTCTCCCACACCTCCCTTCGCCCAAACCTCCAAGCTTCAGAGTGACGGTTGCAACATATTCTCCACCAGAAAAGAGGGGGGCTAGTAGGCGTTGGTAGCGCGTGTGGAAGAAGAGAAAAGGAAAGAGTGGCCATGTGAGGGGCAGAGCTGGCATGGGAAAGAGACCTGGGTGTAGCGTGAAGGAGGCATGAGCGTAAAGTTTCATGAAGGAGAAGAGGAGTGAGAAAGGTGAAGGAGGAAAGAGCATGAGAAGGATGTGGGAGATGAGGGCAGCTAACAGCTACTAAGGAAAGAAGGAGAGAAAGTGAGGGAGTGGATAGGTTAAGTGAGTTGGTTGGGTTAACGGGAATAGGCTAGATCGGATCATGGGCTAATTGGGCTAGTGAAGTGGGCTGAAGGGGCTTAATTGACAAAAACAAGTGAAAGAGAAAAAAGTTGGGATGGGTTGAACCAAGAAGAATTTTTGTTTTGTATAATTTTTAGTGTTTTGTTTTTTCATGTTTTGCTTAATTTTTTATTTTTTCATTTTTTTTAATTTTTTCTTGTTTTGTAATTCTTTTTGTATTTTTAGAAATTATTTAAAAACTTCTCGACAAAATACAGTATTTTGTATCTTGGAATTAAATTTCCTAGGTTTTATGCAAATTGGATAATTGTTGCATGATTTGGGTAGATTACATAACAATTCCATAGAGCAAACTTAATGCATTCCGATTAATTAAATCTATGCTTGGGAAAGATATGTTGTTAATTAAAGATATATTTAAAATTGCCCAGGAGGGAGTATTAAAGAAATTAGGAAATTGAATCTTGAAATCAAGAATTAAAGAATATGTTTAAAAATTAGTTAAAGAAACATGGTGAATAATTAAGTGAAGTCCAAAACCTTAGAATCCTTAAGTCTTGCATTAAAACCTTAATCAATTATTTGCGTTTTATTTTCCCTTTTTCTTTGTCCGTTAACTAGTGGTTTCTTCTCCTAAGTGATTGTCTCAAATAAAATTTAGTCAAATACTTATTTGGTAATCAATTCCAATCCCTGTGGGATGATACTTGATCCCTAAGATTCCTTTATTATTTAAAAATGAACCGTATACTTGCGATGGATTTATTAACAACATTTCTAAATACAGCAACATTTAAACTAGAGTGAAGTAACTAATATCTAACAAAATGCAGCCTAGCTTTACAGCTGAAACTAACAGATTTCCTTCTTTATTAACTAAACTAACAGAAGCCTAACCACAACTATCCTCATCAAGCAGCAATGGCCGCATGACAACCTTTAGGCCAAAGTTCTTTTTGAAGAGGAGCGTATTGTTACACACTTATGTTCACAAAAGCACATAATGGGCCAGCAGCAACAGGAAGTGACCTTGCAGCTACATTTAACCAAGCCTGGATACGCAGTTTCAGGAATCATGGCCTGTTAGAACCAATTAAGAAGAAGCCTAAGTGGATGGAAGACTTTGTAGTTAGTTAGTCACGCGCAAGGCTAGTGGCTGTTAATTACATAAGTGTATTTCCTGTTTAACTTATTTTCTGATTATATAAGTAGTTAGTCAATTAGTAAAAGTGGCATTATCTGAATTTTGTTAAACTTGATATAAGGGAGTTTCGTCTCTCGACTCGAATAATAAATAACTTAATCTCTGTCATTTTCTTGGGCATTTCTCATCTATTTTCTCAGCTTCTCCATTTTTGTCGGTAGCGTATATACTGTCTTGTTAGAATTTGGCTTCTAACAGTACTTGAATTGAAATACAACTAATGAATGCATTTTCTAGTAACTAAAACATCATTTTTTTTAAGCCATTTTTGTTTGAAATCCAAATACACTTGAAGGGAAGAGCAAAAAAAAAAAAAACGAAAAGGTGAAACTTAGTTTGAAGAAAATAATAGTGATCTGCTTTCGCCAGGCCATATATATAAGCTTCCAGAATGTTGCTCCCAAAAAACTGAATATTGGACGAACTAGCTAGCTAGTCAACTTTCAATGGAACACGTTGAAACCCCTGCAAAAGGCCAAAGTTAATAATTGTCATCGCTATTGTTGCTGAAAGACTAATATAGTTACCAAAACATGGCCGTTACTATGTTCAATTAGTATAGCACTAATTTATCCGAGTTGACCTATATATATTTTGACAAATAATATAGTGAGGTAGGCTATTAATGTATCATAAAAAAATTCAAGTTTCAAAAAGTATAGCTATATATCTCTTAGAGGAACTTCAATCTTCGATTTTTGTCAAATTTTTTTAAAGGAAATTGCATTTACCCTATCCCCCCCATGTTTTTGCTTCAAATAGTAACTTTTTTCTTCAATCTTATAATTTTTGTAATGTCTCCTCTTTATCTGTCCGTTGCAAATCGTCTCTTACCATTTAAATTTGAATTTATCTTTAACATTTGGATACAACACCTTACTATCACGTAACAATATTTTGTTACCAGACTTGTGTCCAACATTAAAAATAATGTACAATTATAAATGGTCGGAGAGATTTTGCAATGGGACAGAAAAAATTTTGGGAACATTCAAAAATTTTAAAATTATAGAGAAATTATAGTTGGAGGCAAAGATCAGAGAGATCAGGGTAAGTAAATGCAACTTTCCTAAAATTTTATATAAAAATATCATTTCGTAATTATATATTTATCAAAATAAACCAATTAATTATAGGTATAAAATTATAAAAGTAAAATTTTGATATTTTTTAAAATAATTGTTTTGACCTTTATTATTATTTTTTTAGTCTGTTTACACCTTTAATGACCATTTGGTCTCATAAGTGCATACATATATATATATATATATATATATATGTATGTACATGTGTGTCTTCCATTTAGTGCATATAATTCCAGATATGCAGACATGTATCGCATGACCTTATTTTCTTACCCACAATGAACAAAGTAAAGAATTGAAACATACTGATATCTTCTTGGTAAATAACTAATTAAGACGAGGTGATCATGAAAGTTAATCAAAATCTATGCAAAAAACAAATAAGTAGAAGAATATACTGAATATGCACATGATAAATAATAAAGCTTACATTTTTTTTACTCATAATTCTATATGTGGTCAAACAAAAACAATTATATTCCCCTATGGTCAGAATACATAAATTTTCACAAAATGTGAATTTTGTAAAATAAAATGTTTAAAGGTAACAACTAAAAGAAAATGAATTTAGGCTGTTAACTCTAGGGGACGGAGCTTCATCATATGTTAGGTGATAAGAGCGGATATTTGTTGGATCCTCAGGCACCCGTGACTCTGCCATCTCAAAATATATATACAAAAATGAAAGAAAATAAAAGGAAAAAGACAAGGGAAGAAACAAAGTACTGCTGGTCATCGGTGTCCACTTCATGCAAGACAACTTTCTCGGAGAGCCCACCCCTCTTCAAGCAATAGAAAAAGAATAGCACTTTTCGAATTAACTAATTGCCGAATAAACCGTTAAAAGAAGGCCCCCTTTTAGACACATTTACCAATGAAATCACATTTTAATCATAGATGAACATTTTAATAGAGGCTACTAATTTTTTTTTGACGTACCTTCGTACTTTCTTTGCTTGTTCAGCTGCTGCCGATTTAGTTACTGAAAATTTCCTCCACCTTCAAAAGATTGCCCTGACGGCGGAGCATTTCTCTCAGTCTCCAAACAGCTCAAGTTAAACCCATGCTGCTGCTGCTGCTGTTGTTGGTCTCTCTGTGAAATTTCTCCACTCATGCTTCTCACTATCTGCCCAACGCCTAAGAAGTCTCGAGTGAACCTATCAGACCCTGCTCCAATACTCATTGTTTGCAGTTTTGAGTCTCTGTTGGAATTATGATCATAGCCTTCATACTCATTAAGTCCTAAAGAAGACCCACTTTCGAAAATAGAAGAGCTCCCACAAGCAGCAAATGAGTTCATTAGGTCTTGCAGATTGTTCTGATCTTTTCCGCCAAAAATGCTGCCATAGTTTGCAGAAACGAGTGGCCGGTGATCAGATTTAGATCCACTGCTAGATGAAGAGCTTCCAAAGCTTCTCAGTAGTGAGGCAGTGCTGTTGCTAGAACTTACACCGATTTGAGCAGCTTTCTGAAGCAGTGCAGTTGCGGACATGTGAGGGATGGCGCTGCTATTTTGGAGAGATGCGCTGAAAAGAGAAGGAGCACTAGAGCTTATTTGGTCACCCATTATCGTGCCTGCAGCATAGAAGAAATTGGAGCCTTCATTGCTTCCTCCACCGATGCCGTTGCCACTTTCATCGTTGAAATGGTCAGAGAAGGAGTTGTTGCTGCTATTAATGGCGGTGTTGTTTCTACTATTGGAAAGGAATGGAAGGTTAAAGAGGTTGGCTACAGATGTTTGGGAATTGTTTGGGCTGTTTTTATGAAGTTCAGACAATTGCATTAGTCCATTGAATGACTTGTTTTGCACCAACGCTTGTTGATAATGGTGGTGTTGATGATCAGGGTGATAGTTATGATTTGACTCGGGCATCAAGAAGGCACGTGAGGGAATGGTCTGCTGTGAAGGTCTAAAGGATGAGCCCAGGGATGGTGGAAGAAGGGGGTCGAATTGCCCAGTCCTGGCACCACCGAATCGCAAAATCTCACCAGTTTGGTTGTTCTGGTTATGTATGGAGGAGATATGGGGACCCACCTGAGATAAGCCTAGCCCCATGTTGTTAGTTTCATAGAGGTGGCTGCCAATGGTAGTACTCATCAGGTTGGATGGTTGTCTTGCACTTTCTTGAGCCAGTGCATCACAGAAGGCCCTGTGGGTGATAAAACTGTCTCGTCTGCAGTAATTATTTTCCAAAGATCAATGCTTTAGATATATAAGTTATACTAGTGGTTTAGTAATTAGTCATGTAAAAAGAAAAAAACCCTTAGATATATCAACTGCCTAGTAATTAAATAGGAAATTAAAAATATTTATAGGAGCAAAGTGGAAGAAGAATTTGCATAATAAAGTCATAAATAATCAGTTTCATTTCATTAATTTGAAAACTACTAATAAAATGCTGCTTTTTTCCTAGTAATTAAGGAACTATTATCAAAATGACGTCCTAACTGGGTTGTCCATATAATGGTAGTCATCCTAGTAAAGTTATTATTTAGATTAAGAATTACTTACAATCTTCCATAAAAAAAAAATGAATTACTTGCTAATTCAGTTAATTAAATAGTTTCAAAAGCTGAAGCTATTAGGGAGTTAGGACTATACTCTGTGCATTTTAACAATATTCCTTAATTATTATATATAACTTCTGTTATATGATAATTAAGGTGTTATATATATTAGCAGATTTAATTAGTCAATTTTCAGAGGTACATATTTACAACAAGTGGAATTAATTATTTCTACAAGACTTTTTATTGCTAGCCTTCAATATCAAAACGAAAAATGAATTAATACGTCAATAGTTTAACCCAAAAACAAGGCACATATCAAGAAAAAAAACTACCGTTCACTATATGTACATCAAACCCTAAAGTATTTATGGACTATTGGATTGGAAGTAGGACTTGTTTTGTCAAAATAGAAGACAATGAAATATTAATTAGCCCAGGACAAATATATATGCGCATTTATGGAACGAGTAGGTAGAGAAAACCTATATAATGTGAATGTATAACCCCACAACTGATTAAGAACACAACTAAAAATTTCCAAAAAGACAAAACAAAGATAAAAGATGGTAGGTGGAAAGAATTTCACCTAAACGTAACAGAAAGATTAATCAATCAATTGAGAAGTGCCGTTTCAACGATTGGGTATTCAATAAATGAATCAAGAGAATGTATTCAACGTTGTGGGGAGAGATCATTCAAGAACCCCAATTGACCAGCTGTGCTTAAACAGAATGAAAATTACCGTGAGATGTCTGAGTTTTCTAAGTTTAATTTCGAAGTCATAGAGTTGTCAACAGGATCTACCGACTTTGTACTTAATCTCGAACTCCCATTAGGCTGCAGTTCTTTTTTCTTTTTTAATATATTTGGATTTCAATTTATAATTCTTAATTTTAAAAATATTTTCAATATCATTGAGACACAAATTAATTGTTGGATTAGGCTGCACTTCAGTACACTTCATGAGCATGACCACTCCTCCAAATTAACTTCAAATATGTCGAAGGAAAAGAAAAAATATAGTACTTAAGAAATAGAGAGAGAAAGAGGACTGATTCGACGATAACGTTATCATGAAAAGGAGTACTAGCTACCTGCAACAGAAAAGTACAGAACACATCTAGCCCACCCATAAGAGAACAATCCTGGTAACAACACAGCACCATCCTCCCTCTACATGGCATAGCAACACGTGAATGGGAAAAAAGTAATGGGCGAATATAGCGGTGTCTCCAAGGTAAAATGCAAAGGTTAATTTTAAAAAACAAAAAGGAAATGAAAGAGAAAAGATGAAGATGAGTGCTGTTCCTCCGTGTGTTTTCTGATAGCCCTACGGCCAAGGCAGTTTCCAAAGATTATTCACATGGGAAGGATGTCTCCTTCCATTTCCCCTAGGCCAGTACCGTACCGATAGAAAGGAAAGATGACAAGGAAAACCGTAAGAGATAGAGAGGGAAAGAGAGGGTACAGAATCTTAATCAATTGGAAGGAAACTAAACCGAATCAATAAAGAAAGCATCAAAGGCCTTATCCTCCCTATAGTCACTTGAAGAATCAGATAAAGACCTAAGCCAAACCAGCAAACCAAAACTAAACAAAATCTCTCTTCCTTGTACTACTTCTTATTTCTGTATTAAACCATATAAACTAGTTAGAATAACGTGGGAATTCTTAGTGGGAATAAAGAGTTAAAGAATTGTTTGAAAATGAACAACTTATTAATTGGCTTGTTACCTGGAGAAGAGAGTTCCACAGTCGCATCTGTATTCTCTGGTGCCACAAGTCTTTGAATGTGCTTTCCAATCTGACTGAACAGCATATTTCTTTGAGCACTTGTCGCACTTCCACTTCTTCTCGCCATGCTTGCGAGAGTAGTGCTTCTTAATCCCAGTGAGGTCGCCCAGAGCCCTTGAAGGGTCATGGTGGACGCATGTGGGCTCGGGACACAGATAAACCTTTCTCTTCGGCTCTTTTGTAGTCTTCTGCTTTAGCTTCCAAGGCAGGTTGTGTCCTCTTCTGTGCAGCTGTAGGTTTTGCTCCCTTTGGAACCCCTTGTTGCATACCTCACAAATAAACCTGTTTGTTGCCATTAGGGTCTTGGGAGATAGTGCTATTACCTCTGCATCTGGATCTGTTATCATGGAAAATCGCCAAACACCAAACTATTAGAAAATTCACAAGAAAATTTTAAAAAGAAACTAAGCCGACAAAGTTTGAAGACAAGGGTTTTCAGAACAACACCGATTTAATTAAATTCATTTTTACATATAAGTTTCAAAATTAGGGTTCCCTGGGAATTATACTTCTAAAAAATAATGGGTAGCGAAAATTTTTTGAGAATGAGAATAAACAACATCTACAAAAAGAAAAATAAATAGTATCATTGATAGAAAATAATTTAGAAATTAGATCCTTTTGATAAAATCTTTAAGATACTTGCTTGGTGTTCCAGGTTGGTTTCTCTTCTTCTTCTGGGGGGGTGCAGCTGGCGTTGTTGAAGAAGTTGGAATCGTGGAATGCTGCTGATTCATCGAATTCTGATCCCCTTCTCTAACTCCAAAGAGCGATGCCGACGAAGAAGATGCCGCCATATCTGATAGCAATGTATATATAATCTTTTCAAGTATATATCTTCTCTATTTCAGTTGGAGTTGTTCTTTCTCTGCTTCAAACCTACAAAGCTATCTGAATTCTTGAAAACGCACATGCAATTTGAGTCCTCCTCAATTCTTATAAAAAGTCCCAATAGCAGACAATTGAAAATTTTGGGCCATTGATGAATAGCAAGAACCTAGAGGGGAAAATATAGAGAAGAGAAAGCTAAAACAGTGATATGTAAGTTGGAGAGGAAGGAAAAGAAAATCAAAACCCCCATGGGAACTTAATATGATTTTCTTTCTTCCCAGGTTGGCTTTCTTTAAATGAGAAATTGGAGCAGAGTGAAATTACTGAGGTTCTTCACTGATTTGGTGTCATGCAGATAAACCAACACCTATGCACTCAACATTTTTTCTTCAATTCTTTCTTTTTTATTTTCTCTTTTTTTTCCCTCTTCAAAGGTTTTTTCTCCAGATTTTGCTCATTTGTTCCCTGCCATAAATGATATTTACAATGTGAAAATTAATTGAGAGAGAGAGGAAATAAAAAATAAATGAGAGAGAAAAGGCCTACAGGTCGGTGGACCCAATCCTTAGCCACAAAACGACATAGGATGTGTGAAAGTAGCATGAAACAGCTACTACACCACTCTCTCTCTTGTGTATGGTATCTTCTCACTCACTCCCAGACAAACTATCACTCATCACAGCCCCAGTGGGCATCACAGAAAATTTAAAACTAAATAAAAAAATAGAAGAACACGAAATTAAAACTGTGAATCCAAATAGATATACAAATAGCAGCAGTAAAAGAGGAAAAAAAAAGAAAAAGAGAATCAAACCGAACAGAGAGAAATAGATCATAATTTGCTCTGTAAACTTGAAAACACCTGAAGGGTGATTGGGTGAGGGATGAAGGAACTGTTGTGCGAAATTTGGCTGAGGCAGATCAGTGTACTGTTAACGTTCGTGGTGATTGACTTGGAAAGGGCAAAAAAGGGGTCTGAAAGCTCAATTTGGTGTGTTTGGCTGCCTTTGGGTTGGGGGTGCTTCTATTGTACTGTTGATGCATGCAATGCAATTGTAATGGCTGGTTGGTCCTTTCTGAAAGTCACATCAAGTGGAGGCATAAAAAATGGGCATTTTAGTCATTAGATTATATAAAAGTGGGAAATCATAATCAGAAGACCCGCGAGAAGACCTAATCCAACCACTATGGATAAACAAATCATAGAGAATTTTGAGAATCAGGGTGCAGTTGATAAGGTCACAGCCTGTCACTTTCCTTCAAGAGACAACAGATATTTGACCGTCCATTAAGTGGAAAACGAATAATGTCAACTAGCCACCCACTCACACTTTTGCTCATTTTCCCTCAACCGCTGCAAACACCATCTTCCTAACGTCACCACGCAACCTTCTCCCTCACACAGCATCTCTCATACTTTGGGGCTAATTTTTCTTTGGTCATAAAACAAAGAGATGGACAAAGGAGAAGACGTTGGAGGCGTCACCGTTGAAGACTTCACCGAAGCAGAAAAATACTTGGACTTAACAACACCGCCGCAGGAAACCCAACAGGTAGTATTTCTATTTCCTCTTTTCTTCTAGTTTTGGTATTTGACTGAAGCTCTGTTTCTAATTAGACACGCTGCTCCGATAAGGAGTTTGTTTGAGTCCTGGATTTGTGAACTTGCTCTGATTCTCAATGTAGATCGCAGGACTCTGGTTGTGTTTCTAATTTTTTATTTTTGCATTGATTTCTTTTTTTGGATGTAGCTCATGTGTCTCTGATAGTGTTTCTAAAATGAGATATGTGATGCAGATCCTGTATTTTCAAATCCATTTTTTTTGTTGTGTTAATAATATATTGTGTTTTATGCTTCAAATCTTTTTTAAAGATTTTATATTTTGTATTCAACTCTGATTTTGTTGCTCTTAAAACATAGTGTTATGGTGTTTCCAATCTGGTTTTTTATGTTAAAACGTGATGCTGCTCCTATACCTGAAATATGTACTTTGTCAATGTTCTCATGTTCAGATCCCTTTATTATTTTGTGATAAAAATGTGATGCTGCTCCTGTATTACAGACATGTATTTTTTCGTAGAAAATATGATTATGTTCTTGTATCTTCAAATCTGTTTTGCTGATTAACCATGTTGTGTCCATTTTGTGGTGTTTAAATATTTTCTATTTGTTTGAAAACCTGCAGTATTTATTTTGTGATGCATAAATTTGCAGTGCTTCATTTGTGATTCTTTTCTCCGTCAACCGGCCTATAGTGGCTGAGATAGTATCGGTTCTATTCATCTGACCGTACTTCCATCTGGTCAAGTGACGGATAGCTTTGCCCACATCAAAATCTGAAGTGTGCTATTTAGGGTGTTTAAACCTCCTTTGTGTTTCAGTTTAATGAATCCAAAGAATGCTGCTTACAATGTTTAGATCTTTTTTCTTTTCATATGAAAACCTGTTCTGTTTATGGTATTTAAATCTCTTTCATTTACAAATAAAAAATAAAAAGATTATGGATGGTGCTTTCCTTTTGAAAATCAATTGGATGGTTAATTTGAGACACAAATACTCCTTAATTCTTAGCTCAAGTTTCATTCTTGCTTCTCCCTTGAGATAGCATTTTATGTGTGTTTGTAGGATCATAAGTTGTTTGGCTTGATCTTCATTTTTTTAATGTTGTGATTCTTTTTTTTCATGTCTTATGATGGGGTTGTAGTTCATTTATTGGCATGTTGAGTTTTACTTTCTCATTCTCCTCTTGTAAGGCATGCATAAGCCCTCCCTTTATTTGGTTTATTTGTTATCTTGCCTTATATTTTTATTTTATGTCTTTTTGTTTATTTTATTTCTCTTTTATTACGTTTTTGGCTTGTGAGTACATGTTTTGAACCATAACAATGCAAAGTGAGGTGCCTAACACACCTTGCTTTCATTTTAAGAAAATAACAAAAATAAAATAAGGTTTTCCTCTCTTCAAGTTTTCAATGGCCTTTTGAAGATAAATTAAATAAATTTCCAATATGTTTAAAATGAGATGAACTTTTTGGATTCTTTCTTTTTAGAGAACAATTTCAACACTTTGGGTTCCAAAGGTCCAATTTAGCCAAAACTTCTTAGGTTCAAATGGAATAATTTGAGCACTTTGGGTTCTAGGAGCCCACTATGATTGAAATTGTTTTGGTGATTTAATGTATAAGTCCCAATGGCCGAAATAAGTGAAGAATTATGAAATTAAGGATGCTCTTAAAATTAAAGCATTCTTTTTCTTTGAAAATTTACCTTGTTCATTCCTTTAAAAGGTGATTTCAAGGATCACTTCAACATTATAGACTTTAAGTGGAGATCCATTATCCCCTAAACTCTTAATTTCTATATGTTTTAAGTATAGGTTCATTCTTCCCTAGAGTCTTAACTCCTACAAGTTTTAAGTTGACGTCCATTCTCCCCTAATGTCCTCATTTTCATAAGCTTTTAGTGGAGGTTTACTCTCCTTAATGTCCCAATTTTTTTGAAGACTGTAAGTGAAAGTCTATCTTTTCCTAATGTCTTAACATTCTTAGGTAAGAGATTATATATCTCACTTAATCAATTTATCTAAATATATATTCTTGAACTGTGTTGACCTTGATCCTTTTAGGGTACATAGGTACTGACTTAGTGAGGCATGTCTAGTTCTTTCGTCCTTTATCTTTTCCTCATTGTATTTACAAAAGAGTGGTTAGTTAAAATGTATTAAATTTTAAGGACAAACAATCTAGGGTAACCATCCTTAAGGAATAACGTTGTGGGGTGCCTAACACCTTCCCTACATGTAATTAGACTCCCAAACCCTTCTTCTGACTTAAAGGGTCAGTGTCTACTTTTTTTCTATTTTTAAATATCCTAATGATCTCTTTAATTAATTAGTTATGACTCCTTTTTTTCTTTGTATTTTCCCTTAAATGCATAAAGTCATAAAATGATGTCTTTTCACATGTTGTCACGTTGGGACAACAACTTAGCCATAAATCGTGATATCAAGGTCTAATTTTTTGAGAGTGGCTGTCATATGGTCAAGTTTTCTACAACTTTAAGCATATCCTCTGACCCTTGTATAAATTTATAAGTAAGATAAATGATATTTTCCTAAACTCTCTCAATTTTTTCTTATAAAATAAAAGAGAGGCAAAAGAAAAATATATAGTAAAATAGGAGAAGATAGTTTTTTTTTTAACAAAAAGGAATCACAACTAACATAAGAATTTATTGATAAAAGGTCATTAATTACATTAGATAAAGCAAACTTTAAAACATGCAAGGAAAACTATACGACCATAATCGGAAGATCACAGTGGCCTTGAAAAATGTTTATCCATAGTCTAGTCATGTGCTACTTAATGGGAATAAATCAAGTGCTACTGTCATACGATTGGGATGGCAGATGCATTGTACAACGGTAGTATCGTATATCCACTCTTACTTAATTGCCTTCTCTAATTCTTTCTTGGTGTGACAAAAGAAAAAACTCTTGAAGCTATGACTAAAATGAAAACAATCTTTTATGATGAGATCCAGGATGGACATGTTAGGGCTGCGTGGGAATCTTTGGTCCCCATTTAAGCACCATGTTTCTGCAGCAACAGCATAGCCAAAGCCTCTGCCATAGCTGGATCCTCGATTGTAAATTCCTCTTCAAGGCTGCAAGAAAAACTTCCCCAAGATGATTCCAAAAAACAACCCTCAACCCCTATCTGCTATCACCAACTTTGATTGCATCTATGTTAAGTTTGATAATTCCTAGCAAAGGAAGCTTCTAAAATGCTCTCAGTTGGTTACGGGAAGAAATGCATTCCTGGGTATTTTTCTAGCTCACCCAATGAATTTTATTCTCCTGATCATCTTGTCCCACCAAAAATTACTCATCATAGATTTTATGCTTTCGTAGGCAGTTTGAAACAACTTATGATAAAAGTTAGAATGGCTTGAATTTCAAAATAACTTCCTCCATGCTTTAGAAAAGTGCTTCTTATTTCACCGTGAAATCTTCTTCCATAAACATTCTTGTATGTTAGAGGATAATTTTCTCAGATTTTTTTACCACTGTAGGTAAACCAAGATGTTTAGCTTAGGTCTCAACTACCTTAATTAAATTCCCATCCTATCATGAATTTCTTTTCATCAAGTACTTTTTGCTCTAAAAAAAAAAGCTCTATTTTCCTTATATGAATCTGTTGTCCATAAGCACCTTCGTAGTAGAAAATGAAGTATAAAATACTAGAAGAGCTTATTCTGTTGCTCTAATAAAGATGATGCTATCATTTGCAAACAACAAGTGCATGATAGAGGAAGAATACCTACCTACCTTGATACCATGGATTCAATGCTGAACTTCAGCTTTATCAATGAGGTAGGAAAACCCCTCGACACAAAATTAAAAGATAGGGAGAAAGATGGTCCCCCCTGCCTTAGGCCTTGCTGTGGGTAAGAAACCTTTACCAGGTCTACCATTCTCTAGAAAAAAATAAAAAATTGTAGTAACTCATCTCAAAATCATATCACACTACAAGAACTGGGATACCTCAGTGGGTACCAAAAAAGTCGCCACGTACTGAAAGTGAGGTTTTGGTGGCAGAATTTTTGCCACTAAACGGTCTTTGTCATGTACTTTTAGTGGTAACTGCTAAGTTAGCCACCAAAAGTTACATTTTTAAAGGTGGCTATTGGATGTCACCATTGAATCTCATCACTATAACCTAATAATTTGCCTATCTATCAAAGATATAAGTGCAAAACTTTTCGGTGGCAACATAAGCAGTGTTGCCATGAAAAGATGTCACTTTTAGGCATGAGCCTTGAGTGATTTTGGGTTTTTTGCCAAACTCCTCTTTTAGTGAATATGTGATTTCATGGATTTAAGGTTGTTGAGAAAAATCACATAATACATAAGTCTTCATGTGTCAACTAATTAGAAAGAAAATGACAGCTAGAAAGGGATGATAAGTTAAAAAAGAGCAAGTAGTATCTAGAAAAGAAGGAGCAGGCAAAAGTCACAATGAAATTTAATAGTGAATGAAAGTGTGAAAGGGATTTAGCCAGTTTTCAGTCCGACATGCTCCCTTATAGGAAGTCGCCACCCTTTCTCTTGCAAAAGTGGAAACATTCTAGAAATCCATAGCCCATCTTCTAGAAGACTTTTTAATGAAAGCAAATTGTTACTTTATTTTATTGAATTAATGTTCCATCTCATTCAAAGAAGTAAACTTTATAGCTAGAAATTACAACGACCAAAAATCAAAAGAGCTTCAAGTGTGTAACCTACAAAGAGAAACTCATCGTGCCTTATGATAGGCAAAAAATGCAATGCAAGTACATGTTATCGCAAACATGTAATAAAGAGATAAAATAAGTATGTTCCCATGAGGAGGACGTTTCAAGTACCAAAATTATGTAATCCCCTATCATTACACCTAAAAATACTATGCAGTTATCATAGTATAAAATGGGGTGTTGATCCACAGGGAGACGGAGGAAACACTATAAAATATCACTTAAAAGGAAATAACAATGAATAACGGGTAAGAGAACAAGAGAGTAACAAGATTATCTAAAACATGCAAGTTATTGGAATTGAAATACAGATAAAGAGATAGCAAAGCTTTGGGTTTCCATTGATTGGATTCAACACTTTGGATCATGTTTCAACTCAATCATTACTTAGTTATGAATTATAGCATCAAATCCCTAATTGAAATATATAACAATACAAAACCCCCACTTTCTGAAAATCAAGTATAGGGTTAAGTCCTTCCTTTTTCAAACCATGAATTCCATATCTGAAAACCAAATCAATCGATGACACTATGTTAGAAAGTAATTATAATGCAGCAAATATTATATTCATAATGAAAAACTTCTCTATTGAGTCACCATTGAAATCCACAATCTTATAACTCAACATCATAGATTTCATTCAATGTCCTAAAGTAGAGAAATAAACATAAGATTTGTAAGCAATAAAACTCAAAAGATGAATTGAAACACTGCCTAAATGTTTTCACCAATCAATTTCTACCCTAACTTTACCTAGAATCTAGCCAATCATGTTTGTTGACAAACCCAACACTCTATGGAAGACCATCTTCATCTTCAAAGATTTGGAGAAGAAATCCTCAAGCCTTTCCAATAGAAAATGGCTCTCCTTTGTCTTCCTCCATCTTTAGAGCAGAAAACCCTCATTTTCCCCTTCGAAAAACTCCATTTCTGATGCGTTTTTGCATCTTTATAGTGACAAATTGTGTATGAGCACCACGGCTCTAGCTTCCCAGTGCTACTCGGGGCCCTAAATGTTATATGCTAAAATAGGATTAGGCGTCACAATACCAGATGTTCTGAATGTTGCACTTTTGCACACTCATTTTAAATAGGATTTCCCTTCATTTCTGGTACATTTAGCTCAATAATAAGGTATAGTGCACTTTTGCACACTCATTTTAAATAGGATTTCCCTTCATTTCTAGTACATTTAGCTCAATAATAAGGTATAGTGCACTTTTGCACACTCATCACCCTATATTATCTAAGCACTCTAATTGTAATTGAGGCAAAGATAAAATAACACTTCGAAAAGAAATCAATTATAAAGAATCCTAGGAATGGGGTTCATCAATTGAGTATGCTATGGATGTAATAATGGTTGTTTATATTTTTTAAGTTACAATGACTATACTCCCTAATTTATGTATTACGTTATTTCAAAGAATAATGCTTCTATTCATGTTAACCCTATGTTTACTTTCGTGATCACATATATTAACAAAAATTCATTAGGCTTCTTGGAATCTAAACAAATGTCACAAAGGTGTATATCTACTTTTGTGATTATACTACCTACGTCCAATAAATCTATGAATTAACATCAAGCTTCCACTTTCACTCCATCACTCAATGCCTTAAATCATACACTCCATGGCCAGTAAATCATAAGCATTAAAATCAAATTTATTGAATTGCAAAATAGAAGATATACCCCAACAACCAAAATTAATCCATAACAAAACGTTAATAACTACATCCCAATCCTATAATATGGATTTAGCTACTCATAATATTCAAATTAAAATAGAAAATAATCATGGGATGCATAAGAGATTAAAATTCGTGGCAACTCAAGTTTAGAAAAGTCAAAAGGAAATAAATGAAAAACTCATCAATGGTGGTGGAAATGGGCTTCTCTTCTTCGCAGAATGTCGACTCCTTTCTCTTCCTAAGTCCTTTACAAGCTCCTCTCTCCTTTCTTCTCCCAAATAGCTACCATTTCCTCTTCTTAAAAGTGATCTAGAATTTATGCCCCCTTAAAACCTTATGAGATGCTCATTTAAAAGACCTAATTTCTAGCCTTTCTGACCTGCTAAAACTACAGCATTTTGCTACTTCATCAGAGCAATTACTTTCCTATTCGCTGCAGGAATAATGACACCATATCTGAATTCCCATATTTCATAAGATATCGTATGATGGAATACATTGGCCTGGAGCACACATTTTGGGATGCTACCTTCTGTTGTGCATGAGCTTGCATTTTGACTCCAATAATGTGCTTTTTGGTAAGTGGGCGGAATGTGTCTCAAACTTATGTTTTAGGCATTTAATGGTCTTGGGTCCAATTACTAGTCATTGAATGGGCTTTGGAAGGCTGCTTTGCAATTTTGGATTTAGCTGCTGTGTTGATTTGATTTATCTCCCTTGAGTTGTGCATTTTGTTCACTAATTTTCTGCTGCATTATGACTTCAGCTACTAGTTTTGTTCACCGACATTCAAGTTTTGTTTAGAGCATCAAAATGACATAGATTAGAGTTTGGTCCTTCATGAAAATTATAAATCTCCTTCTTAGCTTTCCAACACACCTAGCTTACTATTTTTGACTTCTATAACTCCGGATATAACCTGAAAACTGAGATAGGGTCTAGGTGCTACTAACCTTTTAACATATTCAGGGGCCTCAGGTTTTCTATGTTTGGGCATCCAAATAATAGAAATGGAACTTGGGATATTCATGAAAGTTATAGGCCTTTGTCTTATCTTACCCAAAAATAAAAGAAAACGTGAAATAGAGGTCTGTAGCTTTAGATATCTCTAAAAAATGGAATAATACTCCAGTTTACTTGAACCATCCCAACTTCCATTTACTTCAATTCATTCCTATATCCAGTAGCCCCTTTTTATTTCCAAAATAGAAAGAATTAAATTATGAAAGGTGTGAAAATGAGGAATTAAAAGATATTACAATAACTACTAAAAATCCTAAATAATAACATTGAAATTATATAAGACCTCCTCAATTTGTATAATAAAACCCAAGAATATGTGTGGTATATTTTCACCACATCACCTCTCAAAATTTGAATTTAAAGAGATGAATGTCAGCTCAAATTCTCTATCAAATCTACAAATTGAGTCTATAAGAAGCCATGAAGATTATTGCAAAACTAATCAATGCTCTCAAACGGACAGCAACACAACGAGCTTCAAATTCATGTATAAAAGTTGCATCAAGCTAGAGAAGAAGATAATGATTTTAAAGGCATTGAAATATTAAGATTAATCCTTCATTTGGTGCAAACTGTATTGAGATTAAAAGAGAGTGAACTCCTTGAGCAATTCTTATACATTCAAATAGTTTGGGAGTTAAATGACTTACTTTTATCATCAAAATATTGTGAGGTTTGCTAGATTGAGCCTGAGAGAAAATCTAGTGTGATAGGTTACCAAGTATAAGGTGTAAAATGTAAAGTGCTAGAGCCTGCGAGTTTAGTTGGGTTCATAAGAAAAACTTAGTGTGAGTAGGTTAACCTGGAGTGGTTGTAAAAGCTTGTAAGCTTTGCCTCTAATCTTGCTAATTGCCTTCATAGTGAAATTCTCTTGTTGTGTCCTAGTGTGGTTCTTCTTTACTCTCAACTCTTTATTTTTGCTGGCTCATTATCTTAGGTTAAGTATTGATTATCACAATGTCCTTTTACTTTAATCAGGGTCCACGTAGTTCAAAAGTGTTTGGTAAGGTTGTGCCAATGAAAAATATATGATCAATTTCTGAAGGTGACAATGTTTTAGATTTACCTAGGGAGGACATATGATCTCATCCCTAAGGTGGAAACTATTTTGGATCATGTAGACTTGCCATACTGTGTAAGTGCCTAAGTATCCTAAAAGAGATCAATGTTAATGTAGTTCGAGATTTTTTTCAATGAGAATTTGCCTAAGAATGATACATCATCTCTTTCCCAAGGTTGAAACAGTTATAGATAATGTGAGAGAATAAATCTCCACACAACATCTTTAGAAGAAAGGACAATGTAGGAGGATAAACCTCCACCCAAAGCTCATGGATGAATTAATACAATATAGAAAAAATAGATCTCCATATAAAGCTTGCAAAATTGGAGAACAATTCTCTACATAATGTTTATAAGGAAATAAGACAATATGAGGAAATAAATTTTCACATAAAACTTGACAAAATGATAGAACAATTCTCTACATAATGTTTATGTGGAAATAAAACAACATTAAAAGATAAATTTCCACATAAAGCTTGACAAAATGGGAGAACAATTCTCCACATAATGTTTGAAGAAACCAAGACAATATGGAAGACTAAATCTCCATATAAAACTTGACAAAATAGGAGAACAATTCTCTAAAAAATGTTTGAAAAGGGATGGTAATCCCTAAAATCACCTTTGAAGTAAAAGGATGAAAAAAAGTGAAGCTTTTATTTTATCAATTAAATCCTTATGCTTTTATCTTTCCATTTGGGACCTTGAAACCCTTTTTACTTAGTGATGTTATAAAAAAATGAGCCATGAAACCCAATATGTTAAAACCAATTTAAATTGCTCTCTATAAGAAAATTAGAATTTTGGGACCCATTATTTATGTAGAATTGCAAAATTGGCCTTTGATACCCAATATGTTCAAACTAATTTAAATTGCTCTCTAGAAGAAAAATGGACTTTTGAGACCCCATTATTTATGTAGAATTGCAAAATGGGCCTTTGAAACCCCTTTTTATGTGAGTGAATTTAAATCTAAATGAAGATCTAGTTGAATAGGGTTTTAGAACCCAAATAGGCAAATCAAATATTTTGTCAAACATCATAAAAAATTTGGGTTCTCAAATTCCAAATTCGGATTTCAAAGAAAGCTCACAAAAGCCCAAAATCCATTATGAAAATTTTGTCTTAACCTTTATTATGTTAATTAAGTTCATTTTTGAAATACTCTTTAGATCAAATACAATAAATAAATAAAAACAAAAATTAAAAAATATGACTTATACCTTACAAGAGGAAAGGGGGAAATGAATACAAATAATATCTTAAAAAAACTTACAAACCTAGTATAATAGTAATAAAATTACTTTTCAAAAGGAAGAGAGTAAGAGGCAAACACAAATTCATAAGAACGTGATTTCATATTTTCGAAGAAAAGTTGCAAACACTTTGAATAAGCATTTCAAATTTTAACAATTTAAACACCACCATTGAACACATTCGGATTTTCTAGTAAAAAAAAGGTTTGAATACCACCAATGGACCCTTCGAATTTCAAACCAAAAAAAGACAACTGTTTTTTTTTTTTAGAAACAGAAACATCAGTATAAATACAAAAACATAGCATATTTATAGAAACACCAACATATTTACAAAAACAGCAACAAAATTATCGCAACAGTAGCATAATTGCATCAACATCAACATATTTGCAGAAACGGTAGTGTTTTTCAACAAGGTGCAAAAGCATATTTGGACACAACACAGCAACATATTTTCAACCAAAAAATTTGGCAACACAAAAACAATATCAGATTTTAAACAAGAAATAAAAAAACAGATTTAAATAAAAGAGTAACACCATATTGTTAACAAAAATAAAAACCAAATTTCATCACACAAAAAAAATAAACGTCCCATTCCTAAAAAGCAAACACACTTTTAGAGTAAAACAAAGTCGGATTTGCACACACAAAAACTAATCATTTCTTAAACACAAAAAAATATCATATTTGAGGCACCAAACACCTTATTTTCTCATGGATCTACAAAATAATAACAAAAAAGAACGGAATATAACAGAAAATGGGTTACCACCCTGAAAAATCATGAAGAGCATCTCTTAAAACCCATAATTCACCTTCTCCCAACTTCCACATAGCATATTCTCCACCAAAAAGAACTCAGGTCTCCATGGTGTTAACCCTTTTTTATAGCTACCAAAATACAATAATAAAAAAGGAAGAAAGGCAAAACTGGTGTGAGGTGAAGATAGAAGAAGATTAGTAAGATGAAAGGGGAAGGGCATGTATGGCTAGAGAAGGAAGGATACTAGGTTTAGTGTGTGTGAAAGAGACGATGAAAAATTGAAAAAACTCTAGAGAAAGAAATGACTAGGGCGGCTAAAGAGAAAAGAGGAGAAAGTGTGGGAAATATTAGGTTTAGGTTAAGTTAGGGTTTTGGATAGTTAGCTTAGGGAAAGTAGGCCAAGGAAAATGAGTTAAGGGGAAAAGGAAATGGGCCTAAAACAATAAAAAGGGTATTGGGTATTGGGAGAGTTGGACAAAAATAAAAAGCAAAGGGGAAAGTCAGGTTAGGCTTTAAATGAAATGAATTTTTCTTTTTGTTTCTTCTTTTTTATATTGTTGTTTATTATTTTCGATTCTTATATTGCTTTTTTTGTAGTTTGTATTTTGTGATTTTTGCACCCATTTTTAAATAAAAAAATTTATGGACAAAATATGCTGCTTACAACCATATGCAACATTTTTTAATTTTCCTATATTCATTAATTATGCTTGTTTCACAAAGATTAGCTCATGTATAATAATCATATTAGCTATAAATTTTCTTATTAGCTAGTATAAGAATAAAATTTTACAAGAAAAAGACAATGTAAAGCCATAACATCCAATGTATGCAATCTTCATTGATATTCATATGTATGATATTCATATATACGTATGCTTTCCATGTGGTTAAGTATGTGATTGATGAAGATAAAGAAATATTATCAATCTCTATATACTTATAGCAAATGAATTGGAGTGAAATAAAAATGTAATTCCATACGTGTACTTAATACTTCTAATAATCATGATTGATGGCATGGAAAGTTCCATGTACTTAAGTATAAATTCCATGTAAATTTTAAACTCCATGTAAAATTTACATACTTGTAAACTTCTTGTGAAATTCATATACTTGTAAGCTCTATGTAAACTTCATATACTTGTATATATGAAAATAAAGGGATTTAATGTATATTAAACCATTAAAATTCTAAAAGAACTTAAAACAATGAAATCAAATCAAAAAATTTAACTCTATGGGGTCATCCATGAAAGCACCAATATCATTTCTATGAGGGTGGCTACACCTCATTGGCAGCTCCTTGCCTCACTTTCTTTTTTCCAATTAGACAATACCCATGTGATGATTTTATACCTTCTTGGGACATTGTTAACCATGTTCTTCTTTGTGGAGTATTGTACTCTCAATGGAAGCATGGATGAGGATGAAATCTTTAATACCAATCTTCAATGATTCAATGAATGACACTAAAATCACCAATGCTAATGTTCATGCTAAAAATAAGATGTTTTGTTTTGTCTTAACAGAAAAAATAAAATTGCACCGCTACGCTTGAAATGAAGGCTTCGACTAAACTTTCCCAATCTATCCAAGGAATATACACAAGACCCAGGGCCAGGTCAACTAAATCGTCAAACTGAGAGAATACAAAGGTTAGAGCATCACATAGATTTGTTACATGAGCAGATGTTAATGCTAATTAGTTTGATAGCCGATAGTCTGAAAAGTAAAGGGGTAGCCTAGCCACCATTGAATTTCAACCATCTTACTCCTCAGCCTTACTACTAAAACTAGCCACCTGCTTACCAACCCACCTTCAAACAAGCTCCACCAAATAACTTACAATCCCAAGCACCATCACAAGGTTAAATCCTCCACCTAACCATCCATCACATAAGCCACCCAAAAGTACCGAGCCATTCCACAACTTATCATACGTCCAATTCCAACCTTTATAAGAATCTGCTGAATGGCCGCATGATAGGCTTGATGCTACTCGAACTATGTCGGCCACCTTACCTTTCTTGGTTTGATCCCAATGCACTATGTATATCACTTTGGTGTTGTTAGCCATACAGTAGAAGATTGTGATGCATTTTAGAGGCAAGTCATGAAACTACTAAAGCATAAGGTCCTCAAGCTTCGACATGATGACACAAATCTCAATAACAATACCTTGCCCAGTCATGGAGGGAATGGCCCCGTTTATGCTTGGGGAAGAAGATGAGAAGTGAGATTGTTGGATCAGGTTGGATTAAGGAAACTAACCTTTTGGCAGCTGTGATGCAGGACTGATTCACAATGTTTACACTTTTAAATTATTTTTAGTTTTAGTCTTGACTCACTTAGTTGAAATCTAAGGCCATTTAACTTTTATTAAGTGTGGACCTTATCTTATCATTTGAATGAAAATTTGCAATTCAATGTTTTGTTCATTTGTTCATTTTATATTCTTGTTTGTCTTCTCAGTTCCCTCATATTAAATTGGATATGGACATTTGTGACTTTGAAAAAGAGGATAATGAACAGTGAAAAAATAAAAAATATTTGAGTTATCAAAAAAGGAATAAGTCCCCACAATGAGGAAATAAGAAAAACAATAAAAAATCTGCAAACAAAAAAGAACAAAAGAGCTTAGGATTAGGAGTAGCCTGGAAAGGCGAAAAATGAGAATGGGCAAAAGTTAGCAAAGCTAATGACTCCTGACTCAATCAAAAAGGAAAAAGAAAAGAAAAGAAGGAATGAAAAAAAAATTACCTACTAAGTTGAAAACCCAAAAGGGCAGCTTAGGCAAAAGTTAGGAAAATTTGCTAAGTTGAAAATTTGAAAGGCCTACTTATTCAAAGAAAAAAAGAAAAACAACTAAGTCTAGAAAACAAAAAGGTAGCTTAAGCAAAAGTTAAGGCATCAGTTTGAAAAGGACCCACAATCAAAAGAAATTGGGTAACCAAGCAAGAGTTTGAAATTGGCGTAATAATACGAGGGATTGCAACCGGGGCAATTTTTCTATAGGATGTCACTGTCATCAACAAAATGCTTCTATCAAAGGGTACGAGGTTTATATCCATTGTAATATGAGAATCAATGCCCATGGAAGTTAAAGAGCTCAAACTAGGACAACATTGCGTTGTCACTTCATCTTGCCATTTTGTTAATGGTACAAGGGTCATACAACTTCTTTATTTGAAAGTACATACTATTGTCTCTTTATTCTACCTTTCAGTCACTAATGCAAGGTTTTACAATTCCATTCTCTTTAAAATTCACTTGCCTCAACAAAGGAGGTTTGTTCCTCTAATAAACTTCAAGGGTCTTGTGATACCTTTATTTTCTGTTACTTGCTTCAATAAAATAGGCTTGTTCATTTAACAAATTTCAAGGGTCTTATGATCCCTTTCTTTCTTATCAACTTACTTCAATAAAAAGAGGGTTTATTCATCAAATAGACTTCTTCAATATATTCTTTGGATAAGAATTGAGTGTATTAACAAAGGCTAAATTAAATATCACTTTTTAGTGTTTGATTATTAATTGATTTTGCAACATAGGAACTAGGACCAACTTACTTAACATGGTCTGAACCAATATCAAGCTATATGGGAAAGAATGAGTTATCAAGAAAAAGGAGAAAATAAGAAAAAGGAAACAAAGAAAATTGTCCATTAGGTTGAAAACGTGAAGGAGCGGCTTAGGTAAAAGTTAAGGAAGCCAGCTAAGTTGAAAATCACTTAGGCAAAAATTAGGGCATTTGATTGAGTAGGATCTGTAACCAAAGAGTTTGAATAATCAAGCAAGAGCTCGAGATTGGAATAATATTGTGAACAATTTGAAACTGAGGGAGATTTTAAAGAAAATGTTACTATCAATGACAATCTACCTCTATTAAAAGTCACATGCATATTGGATACAGTATAAGAGTTAAGGATAGCAGATGCTGAAAAGCTTAAATTGGGCCAAAATTATACTTTCTCCTTATTTTGCCATCCTATTCAACTAGCAATAGGATCGACTAGGAATGGGATACTTGACACGATCTAAACCAGTACCAAGTTTTTCGCAAAAGACTAAGGTTTAATTCTTATCTTTGGGAAAGAGCAAGTCATCAAGAAAAGGTAATTCTTACAATCCAATTGGACAAGTAGTCTAAAGAAAAGAATGAGCAACTGAGTCCAGAGAGAGGGAATGATTTGGTCAAGTCTCCTTGCAGGTGTAAGATAGATTTCAAATTTTTGCCTTGCTTTTAAATTCTTGGTGGCATGTGGTTCTGTCCTTTGCCTTGTTTTAATATTACTGGTGGCATGTGGTTTCATCTTTTGCCTTGTTTTCAAATTCCCGGTGGCATGTGGTTCCTTCCCTTGCCTTGTTTTAAAATTTTTGTGGCTTGTGTTTTCATCCCTTACATTGTTTTAAAATTCCTATTGGCAAGTGCTTTCATCCTTTGCCTCGTTTTCAAATTTTCAGTGGCATGTGGTTCCCTCCCTTGTTTTGTTTTCAAATCTCTTAACAGTATAAAGTTTTGTCCCTTACCTTATTTCAAATCTCTCAACAATATGAGGCTACGTTCAATGCCTTGTTTGGAATTTCTCAATAGTTTTTGGGAATAGGTTGCCTTGGAAAGCAAGTTGTATTCTCCAATTTGGTGAAAATACATTTTTAATATTTATAAATAAAGAGTTTATTTATGTAAGTTTTTTTTCTAGCTATTAAGGTTCCTAGATTCTACAAATTAAGATACATTTGCATAAGCGTTATACAAAAGGAGATAAGTATCTTTGGATGAATCTAGAATACTATTCATAGTCACTAAGTAGAGCTACTCACTCTATTTAATAAAGACAATAGTGTTCGGATTACCTCCATAGAAAGAATGAGATTATTTTATAAGGAAACGATGAATCTCAAATCATTGAAGTTGTAGAGTTCAAGTAATGATACTATTAAATGAATTGGAATCAAGTGAGATATTGTTACTTTCAACTTGAACTCACACACACATTGCATCCGCTAGTGTTGGAACCAAAATCCTAATGGACTATAAACTTGTGTTTATGACCATTATGATCTTTGATATACCATGGGCATGACCATTGTGTGTCATTGGTCAAGACTCTATATGTTGGGATCAAAGTGGGAGTAAACATCCAGGAATATAAATCTAGGAAATGGAGTTCGTAGCATTACATCACTTCTAGTAATTTCAGGAAGACAGGTGACATATCTACGCACAGAGAAATGATGAATTAGCTACTCATCATTTCTAGATAATTTTAGAAAAGTTCTTAACGATTATCTGGTCACTTATAAGATAAAATGTGGGACCAGGAGATTGGCATAAGGGGTAAAATAGTAATTTTACCTTGTGTCAATCGATGCCTACATGGGTTCACAAGCAGTAGGTTTACAAATTGGATAAATCAATGTTCAACATTGAATTCTTATAATTTCTAGAATTATCAAAAGTGCAATCATGAGTCTTTGGTGAAATCACTTCATAATTAATAAAATGGGATTATCTTAATGAGATTAAAATAATCTCAAATTTATTGGAGCTTGAAATTCCTGTCTAAATGGATTCCCCACGTACCTTTAGAGAATTCAATCCACATTGAGTTGGATAAATTTAAGATAAAATTAATTGATAGCATTACGGCTAATGTCTAAATTAAGACAAGAGTTGCCTTAATTTAGATAAAGAGTTATTTTAGAAAAAATGTTGTCCTAAGCTTACTTGAAAATATGAGAAATATTTTTGTCACTAAAGAGACAAAAATAATTCTCACATTATTTGTCTAATTTAAATAAGTGTTATTTTAATTAGACAATACATTTTAAGACAAAGGTTTATCTTAATTAAGGCAAGTGTTATCTCAATTCGAACAACCTTTATCTTAGTAATTATTTTTGATTTAACTACTTTAAATTAATATCAAAATTGTTCAAATATTTAATTTAAAGAATTTTGAATAAAATAAAATTAAATCCCTCTTTAATTAGGAATTTCGGCCAAGCCATGGTTTTAGGATAAAAGCTTGATTAAATTAAATTAAATTAAATTAATCATTATTTCCTAAGTTTTGAATTGTTCAAAATTGAGTAAAGCAAACTATCTCTCTATAGGATAGAGAGATAGACGGCCGTAAAGGGTAGAGAAAGGCTTGAAATATTCAAATTTAAATCTTCCTAATTATCCTAATATCTACATGAATAAAAAAGGTTAGAATTTCAAATAGTTTTAATTTCTTAGGTAATTTACATTCATTAGGAAACTAATTAAGTCAATGGGATTTAATTAAATAAAATTAATTTATTTGAATTTTAATTCAGCAATTAGAAAGCCATACATGTTTTATTTGATTGTTAAATAAAGTATTATCAAACTTAATACTATTATTAATTGATATAATGTCAGATAATATGATTATATAATTCTCCCCCTAGTAGGCAGGTAGGTCCTTAATTGTTAGGGATTTGATTTTTTGAATACAACCATGTGACCTAGGGTTAGGTGATTATATATATCATCAACCCTTTTTCCTTCACCAACTCATCCAAGCATTCTTTAGAGAGAAAATTTCCTAGTGGGCATGAGATTTGAGAGAAAGAGAGAAACACAATTTGAAGGAATCAGTTTATTGAGTTTTAAAGATTTTGTTCTTCATGCCCTACAAAGAGGAACATAGGGGAATGCTTTCTAATTTAATTTTGAAAGCTATCAATCATCTTTTGTTTTATTCCAATCACTAAACCTATTTACCATAGGTTCCATGGATTGATGTTTCCCAAGGAATAGGCGATCAATGTGCTTGGTTGGGAAGTGAATTGTAAGATTAAAGTGATTAGAAGAGGTATGTAAAATTCCTATATGTTTTATTTTACTCTATATACATGAGTTGTTTGCTTGGTGTTTAGTTTCAGCTTGTTTACAAGCTTAAATGTTTTAAAATTTTAAAATCCATGGTTGTACAGTAAACACCTAAGTGGTAACAACTATATCCAGCAGTAGTATGAAGTTACGTTCCTTGCCTTATTTCAAAACTGTCAGCAATATGAGGTTACATCTTTTTCCTTGTTTCAAATATCTTGGCAGTATAAGGTTACATCCCTTGCCTTGTTTCAAATCTCTCGATAGCATGAGGTTATGTCCCTTGCCTTGTTTGAAATCTCTTAGCAGTATTAGGTTACATCCCTTACCTTGTTTCAAATCTCTTGGCAGCCTAAGGTTACACCCCTTGCCATTTTAAATCTCTTAGCAATATGAGGTTATGTCCCTTGCCTTGTTCAAAATTTCTTGACAGTATGAGGTTACGTCCCTTGTCTTACTCAAAATCTCTTGGCGATATAAGGTTACATCTCTTTCCTTGTTTCAAAATTCTTGGTAGTATGAGGTTACATCCCTTGCCTTGTTTCAAAACTGTTGGCATTTCAAGTCTTTCGGCAGTATGTGGTTATGTCCCTTGCCTTGTTTCAAATCTCTCGGTAGTATGAGGTTACGTCCCTTGTCTTGTTTCAAATATCTTGGCAGTATGAGGTTACGTTACTTGCCTTGTTTGAAATTCTCAACTACATTTGATAAAACTTCCTTGCCTGGTTCCCAATGTCCTAGCTATAGGTGGTTTGATTCCCCTTCCTGGTTCCTAATGTCCTAGTTGCAGTTAGTTACATTCCACATCCTAGTTCCTAATGTGCCATAGTTTGTCCATAATTTTTTTATTTATTAAAAATGGGTACAAAAATTAAATAAATGCAAAAATACAAAAAGATTTAAAAATGAAATGGAAAAAATAAAAAAGAGCAAAACAAAATACTTTTAGCCCAATTTCACTTCTTATCTTAGCTCACTTCCCTTTCTCCCCCCCATTTTTTTGTTGTGGCCCATCAACACCTTCAAAATTGATCCAACTCAATTGCATCTTGGACCTATCCTTTTTCATCAATAATGGATGTAAGGCAATCAAATGACTCTAGATAAATATCTTCTAAATGCACAACATGTACATTCTCTTGTCTTAATCCAAAAAATAGAATGTTGTCATAATGACTGTTAAAGACAATATATTTTGATATCTCAAAGATTACTTTGTTCCATTTATCACAACAATTGAATAATGCTGAACAAATTATGTTTCAATCCATCAATAAGATAAACATTATCAATTTTACAATAAGAGTTTATAGGAATTTTACCAATACCAACGATTTTATCCTTCTTGTTGTCACCAAGGTTACCATAGCTCCTTCTTTTCTTTTGAGAAAGCATAACTTTGTGCCATCACCTGTCATGTGCCTTTAGCAACCACTGTCAAGATACCATTGTTCCTTTTTGTATCTTGAGTCAGGCACACCTACAGTAAAGTATTCAACCAATCTTAGGTACCCAAACTGTTTTGGGTCCTTGATGGTTAGTGATTTCTCCTTTAGGTACTAGGGTACCTCTGAGAACCCATATTTGCTTAACCTTTAACTAGGAGTTTCTTTCTAAGATGCAATTTCTTATAACAGGACCTGTTCTTCCACAATAGTAAAATGACTTGTTATTCTCTCTCTTTTCTTTATTTTTGTAAAGGTATTTTTTAAATCTTCTCTTAGATTCAGAAGAGGATTTTTTCTTTTTTTTCTTAGGTTGGTCATGAACAAACCCTATATCAGCTCTATCTCGGGGAATTTTCTACATACTTCGTAGGTTGTCTAGTTTAGTTGTACTAGAAGTAAACTTCTCTTTATCACTAATCCAAGATTCTATTCTTTTCTTAAGAGATTCATTTTCTACTTCCAATTCCCCATTTTTTTGGTCTAGAGTATTTTTCTCTTTCCTTAATCTTTCTAATTCAGCAGAAGTTATATGATGTGTTGTCATGCCCCAACGTGCTTGGAGTAGGACACCATCGTTAGATGACCTTCTACAAGTTTTCACATATACAGATGCCAATATAATATAATGGAAGATGACATCCTTAATATAACATGCACAAGTACATTTCATACAGATAAACAGAAAGGTGAACAAGCGCACCATTTAATATGAAAAATCTCCATGGCTACAATGTCAGAGACTAAATGCCACAAATGAAATTTACAATACTAACCAAGATAGATTATTCAATTCATGACAGCATGACAATGACACAACATGCACTCTTAATCCAATTGTCCATGACATCAAAGTCTTGCATCCATTCATCTTCCAAGAAGTCTTCAAGTAACTTGGTGGGGAAAAACAAGTAAGATTGTGGGTCATAGACTTAGTGAATGAGAAAGTTTCATATAATTAAGCTTAAAATAAAAATTCATGAGCTTGCATATGTGCAAATACAGAGATGGATAAATTACATACTTAAATATATATATATATATATATATATATATATATATATACACACACATACACACATAGAAAATTCAGGAGCTTGAGAAATCCTTTCATATAGCTTAAAAATATAGTAGACAGATTCTTAGCAGAAAAGTGAATTCATAAAAATGTTTACAAGAAACTAAAGTAAACCAGGAATGATGGATCTGATGCTCCTTCACGTATGAAAGTCTATCATACACAAATTTAGATATAGATATTCAGGGACTCTATCAAATTCAGATACAGGTGACAGATATCCAGAGATTCTATCAAATATGGATACAGATACCAATACAGTTATTCAGGACAAATTAGAGCTTTGTGTCAGATATATA
>JASKGM010025356.1:17697-27821 GCA_034509205.1 Ceratonia siliqua | reverse complement strand
ATATATTAAACATTGGAATTTTTGTGGGAGAATGAGGTACAGTGAGAACTTAAAAACAGCTCGCACTTAAAACCACATAAGTCTGTGGCAAATTGGTGGTGCACATGCTCTCCCTAATTCCTTCACCTCCCAGTCAACAACCAGCAAGTCCTAATGCCCCTCGGATCAGATTGCGAAGCAGAGAAAGTGTATATCCTTTAGAAACAATGAAATGTCTACCCCAAAAAAAAAATCTTACTTCCCTGTTAACTGTTATGGATTATTATTCTAGCATATTATTGAGAGAAATTTTCTTATATTAATGTTTGAATAAATTGAAATAATGGAATGATCAATTAATACAAAATATCATAATAATAAAATTTTCACAAGCGAATTGATAAGTTTCAAAAGGAAAAAACAAAGACAAAAATTCACAAATTCACAAATGTACAATAAAGTATACATGCGGCAAATTTGTGGTGGAAAAGTTTTGTCTAATTTTCCAACAAATAGTATCCATCCATTGTTGATGGTCTCAATTATAAAATGTAAGCTCCAAACATGAAGGACCAAACTAATCAGACTCCTAGCTGTAGTCATTCCCTTCATCCATCGCAGTCTCCATTTATGGTTTCGCAATCTCCTTTAGTGTTTACAGTACGAAGGTGCCAACCAGAGCTGGTAGCTCCGGCTAAGCCCACTCCCCATGAAAATAAGCTACTCTCCGACTTAGATGATCAAGAGAGTTTACGTTTCCAAATTCCTTTCATATACTTTTATCGTTACGAGCCTTCAATGGCGGGGAAAGACCCTGTTGAAATCATCCGACATGCATTAGCAGAAACGCTAGTGTTTTACTACCCATTTGCGGGTAGGCTCAGGGAAGGTCCAGGACGCAAACTTATGGTGGATTGTACTGGAGAAGGCATCATGTTCATTGAGGCTGATGCAGACGTGACGCTTCACCAATTTAGTGACTCTCTTCAACCTCCATTTCCATGCTTCCAAGAACTACTTTACAATGTTCCTGGTTCAGAAGGTGTTATTAATTGTCCTCTCCTGCTTATTCAGGTCCAATAACATATTTGGTTATTCAATTCTTAATTATTTACAGAAATTAAATAAAGTAACCGTAGAAATAATTTCAATGTTTTGAATACTAAAATTGACAAATAAAGATTCCAGAGACATGTTTGATTTTGCATTTTTATTGGTAGGTTACACGCCTCAAGTGCGGTGGTTTCATCTTTGCCATCCGCCTAAACCATACCATGAGCGACGCTGCTGGTATCGTCCAATTCATGAACGCCTTAGCTGAAATTACCCAGGGTGCAGCTGAACCCTCCATTCTGCCTCTGTGGCACAGAGAGCTCCTAAATGCAAGGGATCCACCTCGCATTACAAGCACCCATCGTGAATATGAGGAAGTACCTGACACCACCATCCCTTGGAAAAACATAGCTCACCGCTCTTTCTTCTTTGGGCCCGTCGAGTTAGCTGCCATTCATCGTTTAGTTCCTCATCACCTTAGTCAATCCACCACATTTGATGTGCTCACAGCATGCCTCTGGCAATGTCGCACAAAAGCATTGCAACTAGACCCAAGTGAAGAAGTTCGCATGATGCCTATTGTCAATTTACGTCATGGACGTGGCAGGTTTAACCCTCAAATACCAACTGGTTATTATGGCAATGCCTTCGTGTATCCAGCAGCTGTTACTACAGTAAGAAAGCTCTGCGAAAGTCCATTGGGATATGCCTTGGAGTTGGTGAAGAAGGTAAAGGATGAGGTGAGAGAGGAGTACGTGCGCTCCGTGGAAGACTTGATGGTAATCAAAGGACGCCCACACTTTACTCGCGTAAGATCTTATATTGTATCAGATGTGACGAGAGCTGGATTTAGAGATGTAAATTTTGGATGGGGCAAGGCCGTGTATGCTGGGCCAGCTAACGCTGGAATTGAATTCTTTCCGGGAGTGAGCTTTTACATTGCATTTACCAACACTAAAGGTGAGGAAGGTATAGTAGTACCCATTATCTTGCCAACCGAATCCATGGAGAAATTTGAGAAAGAGTTGGATGGAATACTTAACAATCGAATTAACGTACCACAGACGGTTAATACGTAGATGCCAAATAAGTATTTGTCTCTTGTATGTTTGTTCTATTAGCACGCAAGCATTTTTTTGTTTTAAAAAAATATATTAAATCTGAATCGTCTAAATATTTTGGATGGCTTAGATCTTAAGAAAAAGTAGAAATTGCTGGAATTTGAAAAGGTTGGAATCTTACTCTGTTCTATTACGTACAATGTAATATAATCTAAAAAAAGAAAAATCACTAAATAAAAATATGCGTTGTACTTATTATTTAATTTTGTTTCTCATAAATATTTACACTTTGTGAAGTTAAAATTTTTAAGTAACTTAAATATTTTAAATTTACAAACCCACACACATACTTTTCTTTTTGTTGTAACAAAAGCTTTAAAAGTTAAAATCTAATATGTCTATAATCTCAATTAGTTGGCCGAACCGTAAACTTATTATAAAGAAGGTTGTGGCTATTCTACAATCACAATAATTTATTTTTATTTTTTATCTTAATTTTTTTTATTTTTTAACATTAATTAATTATTTTTTATGTTATATATATTTTTTAAAATTTTTGAAAATGTTTTTGAATGTTTTTTAAATTTTTCTACATTTCTTTTACTATTCATCCATCATTTTTTTTACAATTTATTTGTAACTTAGAAAATTCTAAAACAAATAAAAAAACATCTCAAAAAATTCTAAAAAAAATTAATGATATAAAAAATACTTAATTAAATTTAAAAAATTAATAAAAAACATAAAAACAATAAAAAAAATTTACAAAACTCTCTTATTAGAGGAGTGCTTCCCTATAAAGAAAGATGAATTCAACTCAAGTTAGGTATATCCAATAACTTTTTAGAATGACCAAAATCTTTTTATTAGGAATATTATAAGTTATAACTCAAAGTAATATGGTTTTCTTAAGAAAACAAAAAATATATGGGGGGTTTTGAGCTATTACCGAGTATGAATACTCGAGTAGTCTGAGTGATTACAACATTAAATTGAAAAATAAAAATTGTAGAATTTCTCTTATCTAAAGGCTGTGTTGCACTTGTCATAAGCCATTTTAGCGTTGCAGTCCCTCTCTCTTCACTCTTTTGCGACTCGAGCTCCAAAATTGGCCAGCGTACACCCATTTGCTCTCTTCACTCTTTTGCACCCAGGAATAACTTAGAAGGCCCATTCTTTAAAATACCAATTTTAAAATGGATCTTGGCGGGACTTAGAGTAACAAGGTTTTGAAGGTCAATTCAATTAATTCTATTAAAACTGTAGGATTAGGCATGTAAAATAATGCCTTATTTATAAAATAAAAAAAACTTTTGAAGGCAAAAAATTAGCCTTAAATTCTTAAAAAGTCGAGTTGAATTTTTATTTTAAAGGTTTATATTTTAGAATATTTTTTTGTCTCTAGAAACCAAGCTCACCCTAATTTAGATAAGCAGCGGGTATATGTGTCCATTTCTATATTTCACGAGTAATAATGTAGCCAAAGAAAGTTAACATTTAACAAGTTATATTCAAGGTAGAAGTTATTGTAAAACCAACCCATTTTACAATGAAATTAATTATCTTCTTTAAATATTTTTTAAAAGCATTTCACTTTTATTTTGTACATGATCGTGGAAGACTAAACTTCAATTTTTTTTACTATTAAATGATATCTAGTGACTTAATAGAATTACCTAAATTATTATATACTTAGTACGTTTGCAATATTATATAACTTTTATTGATAGAATCATACATCACTTATGTGATTCAAGCTATAAGGTATATACAATAAAACTATAAGCTTGACTGTCATTGTTATGGTTCCTTAGCATACCATCCAATTACTCTTTGGCAAACCTACTTATAGCTGTGGCTGGCAAGCAAATTGGTATTATTATACCTTCCTCTCTTTTTACATTCTTATATAGATTGAAAAAGCTTATTGGAGAAAAGGCCCTAGCCACACCCTTGGCTAGTCCTGCATAAATCGTCTTGCCCCACCCAAAATCCACGTCTTTGAATCCAGCACGTGTCACGTCTGATATAATGGAACTCCTTACCACAGTGAACAGGGGTCGTCCCCGAATCACCATCAAATCTGCAACATAGTACATATACTCCATAGCCACCTCAGCTTTTACTTTCTTCACCAACTCTAAGGCATAGCCAAATGGATTTTTGCATAACTTCTCTGCAGTGGTGACAGCAACTAGGAACACAAAGGCATTATCGTAATAACCAACAGGCAACGAAGGGTTAAAGTTACCACGTGCGTTGCTGATGCATATCATACGAACCTCCTCATCTGGTTCAACCTGCAATGCTTTTGTGCGGCATAGCCAAAGGAATGCTGTAAGCACCTCAAATGTGGTGGATTGACTAGGATGATGAGGAACCAAACGATGAATGGTAGCTATCTCGATAGGCCCAAAGAAGAAAGAGCGATGAACCATGTTGTTGAATGGAATGATAGTGGCTTTCGTATCAAACTTCCTCGTCATGTATTTCGAGGCAGATCCCTTGCATTTAGGAGCTCCCTGTGCCACACAGGGGGAATGGAAGGTTCAGCAACACCCTGGGCAATTTCAGCTAAAGCGTTCATGAATTGGATGATACCAGCAGCGTCGCTCATGGTATGGTTTAGGTGGACGGCGAAGATGAACAACCGCACTTAAGACGTGTAACCTGTCATTAAAAATGCAAAATCAAACATGTCTCTGGAATCTTTATTTGTCAATTTTAGTATTCAAAAAATTAAAGTTGTTTCTATGATTGCTTTATTTGCTTTCTGAAAATAATTAAGAATCGAGTAACCAAATATGTTATTGGACCTAATAAGCAGGAGAGGACAATTAATAACTCTTTTTGAACAAGGAACATTGTAAAGTAGCTCTTGGAAGCATGGAAGTGGAGGTTGAAGAGAGTCACCAAATTGGGGAAGCGTCACGCATACATCAGCCTCAATGAACAGGACGCCTTCTCCAGTACAATCCACATAAGTTTGCGTCCAGGACCTTCCTTGAGCCTACCCACAAATGGGTAATAAAACACTAGTGTTTGTGCAAGTGCTCGCCTAATAACTTGAACATGGTCTATCACTGCCCCAAGGTGCTCGCCTAATAACTTGAACATGGTCTATCACTGCCCCAAGGAAATGACTCAACATGAGATACAAAACACAAATTTTAAAAAATGTAGGACACACACACACACACACACACACACACACATACACATATATATATATCAAAAATATTATTCATATATTGAAAAACCTACACTTCCCTTACACCTTTAATATTAGTTATTGATTTAATACAAAATAATAATGATGATAGATAATAATAAAATAATAAATGTGATATTAAGTATAAAGATGATATAAACAAATAATATACAAATAAAATTATTATATATATATATATATAAATCAAACAATATAAAAAGAATTATAAATATATTCATATTTTAGAATAAGTGATAATAAAAATTTTAAATTGTAGAGTGAGGAAAACAAGAGATGGCAAACGATTCTTTAAGAGAAAAAGAGGAAGAGATGAAGTCTTCTAGAGGCTCTAGGAAAAAGAGGAAGAATGAGACAAAAAGGAGAAAAATGAGTCAAAGCAGAGACTATCGAGAGTGTGAATTTAATTTTAAAAAAACATTTTAAAAGAATTTAAAAAAATGACAAATTATGTCCAATTCATTTTAAGTTGTGCCCGGATCGTGTGTTTGAGTCGAATTTTCATTTTGTTTAGACATATATGTGTGCATGTCGAATATATGTTGTAACTATTCTAACACATTTATGTGTTGATTATAACGACACGACAACAAAATGATGTGCCTGAGCTTCGTGGCTGTAGAGTGACTTGACACTAGTTCAAATTGTAGGGCCCAAAATTATTTGAAGAGGAATGTGATTTATAAAAGATGTATTAATTAAAATAATGATGAATAAAAATATATACATGTGAAAAGTGATCTCAATAAAATTCACGTTTAATATACAAGTACTTGTCATATGATATAGATTATCATATCATATGAGGTGTGTATGTGAATACAATGCGCGTACAACAGCAAGACTAGTGAAATTCCCTAATCAAACGTCATCTGTTGTGCCTCGTGTCTAATGGATTCAAACAAGGGAGAAGACAGATAACGCTCTCCACCACTGGGGAATAACACCTGCAGCAACCAAAACAATGGGGAAGTTAATGGACATTCATCATACCCATGTCAGTACATCTTTAACACATCTATCTTCCTGGAGTCCAGATCCCAACGCAACTTCATTAGAGAAGTTAAATCGGAACGGTTACGATTGTACATATCTTCTTATGTTTTTATAAATGTTTCTTTTAAAGAATCGTAACTGTTCCAAATCACGATTTGATCAAAATGATCGGCCATGTTGCGAGAACCAGATCCATTCTGATCTTCCTGTGACCAACACACAAAACAATGTGCCTTACTGCTACTACGTAAGATTTGTGGCATACACAAGTTGTAGATACGTTTATGTAATGCTTCACAGAATCTTATAAGTACAGACAATTAAAAAAACAGAAATTTTGTAAATTTATAGACCTACAACAATCAGTTTCCCGGTATTCTCTGGCCTCTTTCCCAACTTTATTGCTGCTGCTGCTGCAGCTCCAGATGAAATCCCCATCTGGAACAAATGAAAACGAATTACACAATCACCATGAACACGGAATAAATCTGAGTTCTCACAATAATACACACGAAATATGCAAACCAACAACAAATAAAAAATATAATACACGTCTAGATATTAAATTCAAAGGAAATGGACTATAACAATAACTCTAGAGCCATACCAGCAAACCTTCTTTCAAGGCAAGCAGCTTTGCAGTTTCTATAGCTTCCTCACTTGATACCTGAAAATTTTATTGGATTATTACAACAATAGTCGAAACAGAAAAGTGAGAGTCAAAATCTTTCCACAGACACATATAAAAATCTTCAGATTTTTCAAATTGCAAATTATTAATACAATTATAAACAGGTTGCCAGAAATTTCCTGCAGAATCCTGTATATATCATAAGAATCTGTAACCTTCATTGAACATGTACGTGATGTATTTGAATCTCATTTACCCTTCCTCTGTGTGATGTGAGTCTATAGGAATCATAACATTCATAAAACAAATTCCAATGACACATTCACAATAAATAATAAGAAAATGACTATTGAATCTACCTGGATAACTTCATCGAGCAGAGAAACATCCAGCACAGCAGGAATGATGCCAGCACCAATTCCCTGGATGAGATGCTTGCCTTTTACATTGTATACATGCAACATCTCAAGTTAGTAAATTGCCATTCAGATATCAGCGTCTCTGAGTAAAATAGTGATTCAAATATTTGCCCATTGAAGTTAGAAGAAAACGAATGCCAAATGAAATTTACATATGCAGTTCTAGTAATGGATAAGGGAAAAAACCAAAGACCTTTTCTAATCAGTCATAACATAACTGTAAAAATTATGATTTTAGTTTTAATAGATGCATATACGCACAACCCTCTTCATGAATGATATAGAAATTATTTTAACAAGCAGTTCCTAGTCCAATTAAATACATGTAGAATGTGAATAGCAGTAGGTGTTACCCTCATTTTCTTAGAAAATCTGTTAGACCATAATGAGCTAAACAAACAAAATCGAGCAACATCACTAAAATGTGTTAACTTTTTAGCTGTATGTTCAAGCAGATTAACTGATATGATTAGAGCACTTGTTATGCGGAGAGAGCAAACCTCATGAAGGGACCGGCAGGAAGATTTTGCTCATTTCAAGACTTAACAGAGTTTAAAGTTCTGCAGGGAGGTTATGCATGAAAAGAAATGGGACAGTAACTTACCTGGCTGTCCTCCACTCAAGACTGCACTTTCAACAGGTTCCACTCCATAGACCTTGATGAAAACACAACAATAGTATCAAGCTTGCAAGAATTCAAACTCTCTCTCTCTCTCAAACACACCACGCAAGCATGTTCACACACACAAGTGAACCTTGATGTCTGGGTTTCTCTCCTTGAGGAATTTCCCTGCACCTGTTATTGTACCCCCAGTTCCTATACCTGCGACAAAGGCATCAACTTCCCCTCCAGAATCTCTCCATATCTCAGGGCCAGTGGTTTCATAGTGAATCTACATGGATGCAACAGATTTGTCAGTTGGACTGTCTTACCACATTACAATACACCAAGAAGGAGTACCTTTGGGTTTGCAGGATTTTCAAATTGGTGGGGCATAAAAGCATCAGGTGTCTTCTTTTGTAGTTCCTCAGCCTTTTGAAGACTACCTTTAAACCCTTTAACTGGATCCGTGAGATGCAGCTCAGCTCCTAAAGCACGGAGCAAAATTCTTCTCTCAAGACTCATTGAAGCTGGCATTGCAAGGATAAGCTTATAACCCTTAAGTGCTGCAATGAATGCCAAGCCAATGCCAGTGTTTCCACTAGTAGTCTCAACAAGGACAGTCTTTTGCCGGTGTTATTTAACCATGTCCACAACCACAGAAATTTCTCATGTCAAAAACTCAACAATCTAACTTTGAACTCAAGTATAGCAGCCAATGATTGAGCGTGATTGATTTAAAGTGAAAAAAGAAAGAAAGCACCAACTACTACATTGATAAAGTGTATCAAACAATTACATCAAGTCTTGCCTCAAGAACAGAAGAGTTTTATTACCAACCTTCCCTGGTGTAATCAGACCCTTATCCTCAGCATCGTTGATCATACTTAAAGCTATCCTGCATCCCAAAAAGGGCAATAATATGTTACTAACGAGAATTGCTATTTGCATAGCACATCGAAACGTTAGTGAGGAAGACAACGTACAGTGAACCTATCCTCTTTAGTACTTAACACAACTCCCAGCAAATTTTCAGTTATATTTCTAAAGCAACTCATGGCTAAAAAAGAAAATTACTCTAGTTGCAATTGTTTTTTAATTACACATCCTTGCAAGTAGGTTTTCAAAAAAAATTTCTAAAGCAAACTTTTAGTTGTCTAATAGCTCTAATTATATCAGAAAATTAAAAAAGTAAACTATTTTATACCTATCTTTGACACTAGAGCAGGGTTCCATTGACTCCAGCTTGGCAGCAATGCGGGCTACACAACCATCTACAATGTTGTTTAGATACACCATCTGAGTATTTCCAATTAGCTGCACAAGCAAGAAGGAAATGGGAAAGGGGAGAGAAAAATGAAAAAAAAATGAGAATCTTGCAAGGACGGAATAATTGATTCGACAAATAGGAAAAATATGAAGCAGAAATGTACACAACAAAAGAGAAAATACCTCAGTAACATCATTTTTGATTGTACACTGCATCGCCATGTTAGCTGTTGAGAACCTGAACACCCTGTACAAAGATATGAAAATTAAGGATATAATGTTACCACTTAGGGACTTACAGTCTTACCGGGGGGTAGTTTAATGAAGTATAAGTGTTTAATCCAAGTAAAAAGAAATTGATCGGACAATCGTACGGCAAGTTCAAGCACTGGCTTGTGAAATTTAAAGTGGAAACGTGTAAGGAGCTCAAGAAAAATACGAGTCTGAAACAAAAACAAAAAATGACGAACGAGTTTTGTTTCTCGGAAACCTTGTGTCGGCAAAATCAATACGAACAAGACCGGGGCGTTGAATTTCCAGATACCGCTACTGTATAGACCTTAGCTTCAGAGAGAAAGATTCTCGGAAGAGCCTTGGCGACTTGACATATATACTGCTAATCAAAATATGTTAGCAAGGGGTTATACTGCTAATCATTACGTAAGAACAGCATAGCAGTCTGTGGGTTTGAACTTTGAAGATGAAAAAATAATAAAACTCCATTATTTTAATATTTTTCTTACGTCTAATTTTTAATTTTTAATATATTATAAAATAATAATTATAATAAATTAATAAATGATAAATATAAAAAAGTATAAAAATATTATAAAAAATAATACATAAATATAATTACTCATTTATAAATATCTCACACGGTTGGGTT
>JASKGM010025356.1:7138-17597 GCA_034509205.1 Ceratonia siliqua | reverse complement strand
AAAAAAGTATAAAAATATTATAAAAAATAATACATAAATATAATTACTCATTTATAAATATCTCACACGGTTGGGTTGATCTTGTTATTAACAAGGAGGAGGGGAGGCATATAAAATTAAAAAAGAGAGAAGGAATTGACCAACTTACCCGAATGGGGTCAATGGGTGATAAGAAGAGCCATGGCCTACGTAGATGCCCCTCATTGCACATTGGAAGGTGCATCGAAATTTGTGGAAGCGGGGCTTGTGGTGGCGCGGCCCCTCTCAATTTCATCCTCTAAACTTTGCACGGGCAAATAAAACCACTAGGGTACCATTTCTTGGCTTGATTATCAGTTAACTATACGAGTTTGAATATTCCTGCTGCATAATCTTTTGAATGGTCAGAAAAGCTTATATAGCAGATATCCAAGCCAAAGACAGACCACGACGTGACCTCCTAATCCAAAAGCTTATCAGTGCTCTGCTCAAAGCCCTGACCATGTTCCCTGCTTCTCGCTTCACTGAGTCAAAGAGCCCAGATGATAGATATTAGATAACGCTCTCCAAAGCTCGGGAACACCATCTATTCAATGGAATATGCTAAAAATATAAAATGCCAGTTATATGTACACTAGATAGGAGACAGTTTCACGAGAATCAAGCAGTAACCTCAAGGATATAGACCACTGTCGTATATGCAATCAAGCAGACGATTTACTAGTTCTATTTCTAAATTCCAGTGTTATAATAAAGAAATCTACATACCTGTCTTTGACACTGGAGGAGGGTTCCATCATCTCTAGCCTTGCAGCGATTCGGCCGACACAACCATCTATGACGTGGTTGAGATATACCAATGAAGTTTTGCCAATTAACTGTACATTTCAAAAATGATTTTTTATGTAATATAGTTCTAGAATATTTTATTGTTCAGACTTCAGAAAGGAAAGAAAAGAAGAAGAAGAAGAAGAAGAAGGAGGAATAAAAAGAGGTAGAGTTGAACACAACTTACTTCAGTGACAGTTTTGCGATGAAAATCCCAGAAACAAGATACATATTAAATGTTTATCAGGATTGGTTTGGTTGAATTGACTTATTCTCTGAGAAAGAAAATAAGACTGAAATTTTCCATCAATTTCTTTCATTTTCTCATGTAAAGACCAAAGAGATGGATGAAAATTCGTCGATTAAGAAATATATCATGATTAATGACACCGTGTGGTAAAAGGGTGGGGAAGCTTAAAAACCAAAATTGTTGAAGTCTGAGACCGTGAGAAACCATATACTAGAAAAAATAATTCAAAAAGAAGAAGAAGAGAAATATAAGTCAAGACAACTAAATTAACCCCTAAACTTGACAGATCAAAGGCGTGAAACATTTCGTAATCGATGAATTAATCCACGAAAAGTTAAGTGCAGCTTCTAGACTCGAAGGGCCAAGTAATATCTATGAAGAAAATAAAAATAATGTGGCACAGAATACAAAAGTAACCAAAAGCAAAAGAAGATACAACAGATATTTAGGAAGAGTTTGCTGTTAAATGTATATAAAGGTGAAGTAGAAGCAGAACAGAGAAATGGCATAAACATCAAATTTTCCAGAACAATGCAAGGTTTAGGAGAAACTTGAGTTAAAACTAAGAAAGCAGGTAAATGGTGACGATGGTGAATTGTTAAGATGAATGGCTCACCAGAAGAATCTTATCCAAGCAGTGCGTTTTAGAAAATAAAAGCTTCAAAGCAGAGGACTTGTAGAAAGAGAAGACGAGAAACACTAGGGAGGCTTGTGCTTTTTGGTTGGACCATATATTTTTCTTTTTGGCTTTCTCTACTCTTTCACCTCGTATTCACGAGCCATGTGGCTTTGTGAATTTGATTTGAATATGACAGAGTATGCTCAGGCTTCCTATATCGCGTTTGTAATTATATATGCTCGTTACTTTCTGTTGGCCCCCAAAACCTTTTCAATCAGAGTGCATTGCTCAAGTCTTGACACGGAGGACTACAATCTGTATTGACATTTTCGTAAATTTGAAGAAGCTCTAATCGCTACAAAAGAAAACATGGCATTCCGCTCAAATTCTTTGATTTTAGCATGCATAAAGATGCTGGAGTTATAAAACTATTTTCCTGAGGAATCCCAAGAGTGCTTTAGCCCTGACTTCATAGTTGCCTAGCATTTTCAGCCCTGTCCATGGCATGAAAGATTGTTGCTTTGTTTCCGTTACAGTCCAAAGTCACAAATATATCACTGTTGGCGTTTTTCGGGAGGGGGACATTGGGCAATCAAACCAAAGACTTTCATTATTTTCCATTACATTTTATTATTTAAATATTTCATTCTGTTTCTGTTTGTAACTTTGTTCTAATCAAACCCTTAATGTTACTTGTTTGTCTGGCCTTTTCAATGCGTGCAAGTGCAACCGTTATTCTCTCTCGTTTTGACTTGCTTCTTTTTTATCACAAGACAAACCTCTCTCTCTCTCTCTCTCGTTGAATTAGAGACTAGATTTTACTTCGGCAAAGCAAATTCCATTGAGACACGACTGACAGGACAATCAGGAGAAATTGAGTCCCTTCCATGATTTTGTCATAACACGTTTCTTCATTTGTTTTAAGAAACCATATCCCTGCGGATAATCATGAACACAACCGGTTCTTTGGAAATAGAACATATTGGGCTAGCTTCCCTCCAAAGAGGCAGTGGTTTTCTCTAATTACTAAGGCATTTTTTTAATAATTAGGAGTGGGTAGAGAGTAACATTTGTAGATTTGGAAAATATGTGAGATGAATAGCAAATTCTTTCAACAACATGCTCGGGGTCCTTGCTAGAATATATTTGGCTCCTGATTACACATGCATGTTACCAACAAAGCTTTGACGCAGCAGTATTTTTCAAATAAAAATTACAACTTGTTGATAATACACACAAATCCATGATTTAACCCAGAACAACTATTGGATAAAGTAGCCACTGAGAAACAGAACAAAGAAGAAGAACAAGCTCCCATATATGAGCACAGCCTTCTGGCCAGAAGTCAGAGAATTGCCACCAAGCCCAAACTGCTGATTCTGCGCAAACCCAGCAATCTCAACGCTTTTACTCTCGAAGAAACTCTTTGCAGCCCCGCACGTTGGGCACCGCCAGTCATCGGGGAGCTTCTCAAATTGAAATCCAGGCGGAATGGGATAAGAGGGGTCACCCACAGCCTCATCGTATTTGTACCCACAGGATCGGCATTCGTAAATTCCCGTATTCAATACCGCAAATTTCTCTTCGAGGCGACGCTTATCGAAACTTTCAGGGTCTGGGGAGGTGGGTGAGGGCGAATCAGGCTGCTCTGAAGTGGGTGTATCTTCTTTGGAGACATCAATGGAGTCTACAGTGAATTTCCGAGGATTTGAGCGTTTCTGGGACTGCTGGTTCGAGAGGGTTTTGAACAGCAGAGTTGGAGTGGTAAAATGAAGTTTGGGCTTGGGATGGTGAAGTTGGGAGAAAGAGGTTGAGAGGTGGAAGGAGAAAGCTGGTCTAGGGGCTACACAAGCCATTATTATGACATGAAAAAGAGAGAGAAGGGAGGGAAAGGGTATTCTGGAAGCCGTAACGGTGCTTTGTTCTGTGGGTGGAGGAAAAAATGAAGGGGATCCATGGAAGGCCATAGCATATGCTGTTTGGGAAGGGACTTGGATAAGGTGGGCAAACTCGTGTGTCTGTTGATTTCATCACACCAAGTTCCTAATTGGGCCTGGATCGATTTTAACATTAGCATCAGCAGTTTGGACTTGCGGCCCGGAAAAGCGTAGCCTGGAATGTCCGTAAGATTTAATAATGCTGCATTGATTATGTCAAAAAAAAAAAAAGAACGCTGCACATAATATATACCAGTTTGTGATTAAAACAAAAATGGTAGATTAATGTAGCATCACCACCACCAAAGTATCCATCACTATTTCATCTATTCTAATTTTGATTAAAATTGTCAAAACGGCAATATGGTGTTTAATATAAAATTTACTTCACATAGATGGAGAAGGGCCATCGGCGGCCTTGCTTCTCACTCGAGATTTGTTTGTCAAAAATTCAAAGAATCCAATTATAATTCCGTTGGGCCAATGCATGATACATAAATGTGCTAGACATTGTCACTCATTATCACGCGCGCATTAACATCAGACTTCCTAGCATTCAGCGTAGAATTAGAGTTCATCCTGTTGAAGGGAATTTTTCATCCATTCGGATAATGGTTTGGCTTTAAGATGATTCCAACCTATTATTATACTTTGCAGATATGCAGAAATAAAAAGAAACCGATAATGGATGAATCATTGCACAATTTTAATAAATAATCTTTATCCTTTCTTCCCAATGTCCCCCCCCCCCCTTTTTTTTTTTTCTGAAACACAGAAATATCAAGGAACCTTTGTTTTAAGATATTATACCTAACAGCAGAATAAGCCCTTTATTGTATCTTACGGCTACAAAAGAACCTGAATTTCGATTAAAGTAAACCTCTAATATGAGCACTAAAACCACTTTCGATCACTGATCAGACAAACGGAGGCACTTTTCTTTTTCTTTCTTTTTTGGTTTGTTAAACAACTGATACAGGTTTGGTATCATAGCTAGGCACAAGCACAATATCATAAAATAATTAAACCAATTAAAAAAGATATAAAAGAGCTTCGAGAATTCGAGGCACAAATGCACGTAGATGTACGAGTGTTTAGAAGAATAACCTAAAGAAATTAATTTTCTTCACTCACCTCTTTGCAGTATCCATACCTTACGGAATAAACTGTTCCCCATTAAGCGTTTAACAACTCCGACGTATTGTGATCCTCTCATATTAGATCGAGTCTCACAAGACAGTTAGACAGGGTCATCTGCACTCCGGAGAGAGAGGACACAATACCTTAAAGCAGGGAGGGCCACAAAATTTTTTGCACTAAATTATTGTAAGATCTTTGCTTGTCTTTCTCTGTCTTCAAAAGACCATGCGAGTAATTTTTAAATTAAAAAAAAAAAAAAAAGGAGTGCCTCCCCAAACCAAATTTGACTTATCCCACAGTAATACAAAAAAGCAATCGTGTTCCACTTTAGAGAACTCACTAGAGCATCCTTTACAAACATCATGATCATGGTAGGGCGTCATGTTTAGCAATTCATTTCAATCTTCTATCTGTACATGCTTTTATCAATCTTCTATCTGTACATGCTTTTATCAATCTATCTGTACATGTATAGAACATTATATGACTGTAAAGTAAGAACAAGAAAAATTTACGCTAGGCTAAAAAATAGAACATCTTATTGGACAACTGTTCTATGATATTAACCAAAGATAAAATTGAAAAAAAGGTTACTAGCTAAACTATCAACGATTGATCAATTACAAAGCAAATCTTTATGAAGTAAACAAGAACATGAAGAGCGATAGGAAGAGGATAAATTCCAATCACTTACTACAAAAATACCATCAAAGTAAAAGCTTTGGTCATCTGCCGGTTGATCGCAACTCCTCCAGAGCAGCCTTGATTTGGTCCTGCACCAGCTCCAGCCGCTTCGAGTACACCTCCAACTCCAAAATATGTTGCTTCCTCCACTTGTCATCCACCACTTCCCCACTCCCGAAGTTCATCGTGGATGGCCCGCCGGTATACAATGGCATAGGACTGAATGTCAACCCTCCAAACCCTCTTGCCCCAAAGGGGGCTCCCATGGCACTAGTCTGTAACTCCTTGAACAAGGGCGGCAAACAACTCCTCACCGTCTCCTCAATCAAACCCGGTATGTTATGGTTATTGTTATAATTAGTATTAGTATTGCTAACACAATTATATTCTTTGTGTGACGCTGCGCCATCATTCAACTCGCGCTTCTCATTGGTACTCATCCCCGATCGTGACCGTGACCGCGGCCGCTTCCGTGACGATGGGGTTCTTTTCTCCAGTGAATTCCCAATCGTTACCTCATTCTTCGACATTGAATGACTAAAATTAGGGTTGGGATTGACCTCGTCATCGTCCAACGCATTATCTTCTGCAGCACCGACAACCGGACCCATATTGCTCCAGATCTTGCGTGAAATTTCGAAGGTGGCTTGATCATGAGGGCTCTTGAAGGAAACCTCTTTCCCTGAGCTAATCTTGTTCAGAACATTGCGGTATTTCTTCTTCAACCTTCGGAGCTTCTCGACGAGCTGGTTCTTGTTGAAATCGAGCTGAAGCTTTGACTTGATTTGGTCGTAGAACAAAGCGGTATCGTTGTGGTGGGAGGATCCTCGCTGCAGGGTGTAATCAAGAAAGCCCTGTAAGAGCCCGATCTCGTCCTCATCGGTCCAAAGACGTTGAAACAGTCTCCGCGAATCGTCCAAAGGCTTTTTCTCTTCAATTTGCTCGAAGCGCTGGCGTTTTGGATCGGAGGAGTCAGCGGCGAGAATTGTAGACGCGGTGGTCGTCAAAATTGGATCGTTGTCGCCGTTTGAGATGGAAGAACCCGGCATGGCGAGGGTGACGACTGTGGAGGCATCGGCGATGGCAAGAGCGGAAGAGGGGGAAGGAGAGGCTTCGTTTTCTTCGTCATCCTCGGGTTCACCTAGAACCTCCTCCTCCTCCTCCTCCTCCTCCTCCTCTGGAGATTCGTCGTCGTCGTCATCGTCGTCTAGGTCTTGTTCAGGAAAAACGGTGTCGTCTTTATGGGACGCCATGAGAGAGAAGAGGAAGGAGGTGAGTTGGTTAACGCGAGGGTGGGCTCAGGGGCCTTGGTCTCTTTTGTTTGCTTGCGGTTGGACTGAAGGACTAACCTGTGGCCGGTGTGTAATTTTTGAATTTTTCTTATGAATTAAATTAGTAAGGAAAGTAATTAACTTGTTATTATTTGCTGCGGCCTGCGGGATTAGGTTAGTGGGTCCCGCTTCCACGTCAGCTCGAACTTCAAGTCTTCGAAACTCACGCAGAGCTAATTAAGAAACCCGTATGTTATTATGTCATACTATCATCTTTTTTTTATTTAAATTTCTTTGGATATACAAGTGGAGTTTTTTAAATATATATCATTTTTTAAACAATGGTTTCAAGTGTTGGAAGTAACGGTGGAGGAGACTGCATCATATATAAACTTGTAGTTTAGCCAAAAATTTTTAGAATATGTTGATGCGCGATGGCATTACCTGGACGTTATTGTTGATTTGTCCCCACAAAGCATTAGCTTGGGGGCGGTTCTCAGCTCAAGTGGTACCAGGGTCACCCTTACGATCCCTAAAGGGGTAGGGGTTCGATTCCTGGGGACGCCTCCCTCAACGCGGGGAACAAATAAACAAAAAGGTTTGGTGGACGCCTTATAAGCTCCTTCCAAAAGCCGGCGTTTTAGCTCAAGTGGTACCAGGGTCTCCCACCACCAATGTGGTAAGGGTTCGATTCCTGGGGAGCCGCCCCCAAGCCAATGCTTCGCGGGGACAAATCAACAATAGCGTCCAGGCGATGCCATCGCGCATCAACAGAATCTAATTATACTGCATTTCAACACGAGATCTCTTCACCTCACAAATACACCAATGTTACCAAAATGAGCATTCCAATAAATCAAATCATTGATGATATGCTTAAATTTAGTTAATCGTTTAATTCTTTGAGACGTCTACTTCAATAACAAATATATAATTAATACATTTATAAGGGAAAGAAACCCTTATATTAAAATCTGATACAATTAAGTCTCAAAAAATTGACCAAATCACAAATTCATATCATAGTATAGTACACTCCTCAATTTTCTCATCCCATCATTTTTTTTAATAATATCGCATCCCATCATTTTAAATAATATATTTCATCTCACAAATATATTTTATATTATAATGAAGATTTATTGTTTGGTACACCATTACAGAGGGGCTTAAATGATGAACCTACATTCTTCCCTTGCATGAACTCGCTTTCCCACAATCAACAGATAAGACACTTTATAATTTAAGGAATCAATAATGATCTGCGATTTGTCAAGCTAGAAATATGAAGGAAGAACATCTACATGGGAGAGTGCAAATTTTCTATTTCTCGAATTCATGAATCCAGTTTTAGTAGGAAACTGAATCTTTCCGGAACAACTGTAAATTACGTTCATTGTTAAGAAGACTTAAGTGATCAATACAGAGGAAACTTGGCCCTCGTCTTCTCAAATACTTGTTCTGCAATTACAGCACCACTACCATCTGCCTTTTTTATCTCCAAGTGGGCCTTCTGATAAAAACCAGTGCCCCTAAGTGCATCTGCAATAAAATCATCAAACCCAATTGCTATTGCAGCTTCTGCTTTGGCTCCATAGACTAGTCTCTGTTTCAACGTGAACAGAACAAAAATAAGAGAAATTTAATAAAAGAGGAGAAAACGAGAGGAGCGGAAAGTTCACCTTTATTCTTGAAAGATGAATTGCACCAAAGCACATTGGACAAGGCTCACAAGATGCATAGATTTCACAGTCAGATAGCTCAATTTGATTTAGCTTTTCACAAGCCTACAATGGAAGACCAATTTCAATTTCCAACATAAGATCGATTAAAATTTATATTTAAGAAAAAAAGTAAAAAAAGTATAAGGTTTGGGCAATAAAAGTATATAACCATGGTTTGCGATATAGATTAAATTAGCAACTTAACAGAGCACTTGTACATTACATATAAGCCCACCCAATATATACCAGGATAATTTTCAATCTTATCATAAAGAAGGGCGGAACTAGAATGAATACTTCGGAACTCAAGAAATAATTTTTTTTAAAGATGAATGTCACTTTCATCCAAATCTTAAAGCCATATGTTGTGCATATCTCAATGCATATGTATCCTACAGGTATCCATTAATTGCTCAATGCGAGGCTTTCGTGCCGCCATATCTTAACAACACAAAACCAGTCCAGAAGAATAAAAATGTAAATCATCAAATTAATGCAATACTGATTATCCTTTAACCATGAAATCTGAAAACCCACGCTAAGCAATTCAAAAATTCATGAAGACAAGTAAAACAGGAAAAAATGGATTATTTCAGATTTTGATTTTCGAGACGCACGACTAATTGCTTTGCAAACATTAGTGCTTATTGATTTATCCTGCAGTTATCACGTACCTTTTCTACAAAACATGCAACTGGAGACATAGAACACAAAGGGACAATCTTTCAACAAGAAACATGCAAGTTGAAGAAGATTCCTTTCATTACCAATTTATCCAAAATAACAAATGAAAACTAGTAAACCCAAAAGAAAAAATGCACCCATAAATGCAAAATTTTGAGAGTTCTACATCTGGGATGCTTCAATTCATATATTCAAGTAATTTAAACTTTAAGAGGAATAAAATCTTACTACAAGGGAGAGAAAGAGAGACAGAGGAGGGGGGATTCTTCATACCTACATCTGTAAAAGTGACATCATGAAAGCTCTGATTGACATTCATTATAAAAAACTGTCGAATAGACTTATTAAGAGTAACGTTTTCTATAAACGAGTAATTATTATCCATGTTCATGAAACCAGATGAAAGACTCAAATAGTCCCAAAGTATAGGGATTAATGCTCAATTGTTATCAAAATACTACTAGTTAAGGTTGTCACTAGTAAATGACAACCAAAGTTATCCTGTCTATGGACAATTGGGCATGCAAGAGACCTCAGACCTCACACATCAACAAGAAGACTTTGGATGAAAGAACTATAATTATTAATCTAACCTCTCGTATTGCAGTAACCTCAGCATGAGCAGTGGGGTCAGTGTTTCTTAGAACCATGTTATGACAGCTTACAACTACTTCATCATTACGGACAATAACTGCGCCAAATGGGCCTCCGTCACCACATTCAACCCCTTTATACGCTTCTTCGACTGCTTTTGTTAGGAACTTGTGGTCTCTATCCTGTACAGCTAGTTTAACAAGAGGAGATAACACCGATGACTATGGCAGAATAATAAAAGAATCACTTTTGAAATAGATTTATTTGTTTTTTATTTTTTTTGGGTTAACTGAAATAGATATAATTCAAATGAGCATTCACGTTCCTAACAACATGTCATTCTGATACAAAGGTTCTGGAAAGGTAAACCCTCTTCATAATGTGTTTTGAGTTAAAATAAAGTGAAGCTGACTCAGAAACATAAATTTATGATACCTTCCTGGTGACCGGGAAATGCTGAAGCCACAGAAATAGTTCCATCTTTAGCTTCCAACACTGTGATCAAAAGCAAGGTAAAAGAAAGCTTCAAACAATCTGATTCTTCCATCCATAGACAAAAAATCAACAAAAAGTATTGTTATATATAACATTTTAATTGCACAAGAATGAAAGTGGACTGCTACCAAGAAGAAAAATAATTACAAAAAAGTATTAGAGTACTCAGTTGTTCAGATCCAATAATAAAGATCTTCATCAGTATCGTATATGAGCAAATCAAGTAAACGTATATATATATATATATATATATA
>JASKGM010025316.1:0-27841 GCA_034509205.1 Ceratonia siliqua | reverse complement strand
GTGATGTTTATAGTTTTGGAGTATTGACTTTGGAAATCATCATGGGAAAGCATCCAGCAGATCTTATTTCTTCTTTGGCAGAAAGATCAACTGCCTATGATCTACCACTGAAGGAAGTGTTAGACCCACGGCTTCCTCAACCCACGAAACAAGTTGTTGAAGAGGTGATGTTAACTGCAAAAATAGCATTTGCTTGCTTGAATGAAAACCCACGTTCTCGGCCAACTATGGAACAAGTATCTATGGAGCGTGTGAGGCCAAACTCTCATTTAGGAGATCAGTTTGCCACCATCACAATCGGACAACTTATGAAAGGTTGAAGTTGTTAAGTAAAATTTGTGTTATCTTGTGTATATACCGCAGCCAACCCTTGTTTTCTTTTGTCTTATAACCTCGTTGTCGTTGTATTGTGGCTTGAATAAAACAAAAGCAAGGTACTAGTTAACTGTTAGTTAATTGGTAAATTTTATGCCATTGTATATATAGGTATGGATTTGAAAATGAATAAAATTTTTCTCTTGCAATTAAAATGACTTTAATTTACTCGTGGACGATATATGAAACCAATATATGATTGTGAATATGTTTTTTAGTAGGCATCCGGCCAATTGGTAAATACTCAACAAATTGATGTTTAATTTTTTTAATATGATTTAATTTTTTAAACATCTTTATTTCAATTTTATAATTCAAATGACTTTTTAATATTAAATATTAAGATAATTTTAAAGTTAAGAGTTTAAATTTTTATTCATTTCTTTATTCAAATGAATAAAATACTAAAATAATTATTATGACAAGTTTGGTACATCCACATATATCTAAATAGCAACAAACATACAATAACAAACACTAGCTAGCTCACACTATTTCAAAAAAACGTGAACCCAGTTGGATTAGTATTTCACAATGGATTAGTAACATAAAATGCCTTAAGAGTTATTTCTCAGTTGGCAAAAGTACAATAGGACTTGTAACTTTGTGCTTGCCATCAATCCATGAAAACTCCCCAAATCATGAACGTTCAGCCAAACTCGTTGCTTGCAAAATAACTTGAAAGGTCTTCTTGTTGCCAGTTTTTTTAAAAGTCAAAGAATATGGCAGAACAAGAACCTTAACTGCTTTTGGTTGTTGGACATTAACAGAATATGTGCTAGGAGGCCCAACATTTGTAACTGTACGAATAATAATTAGGGGGTTTACTCCAAGATGAGACAATGTGATTGAAGGGTAGTTGAAAATTCTTCAATCTTACAAGACTTTGGACATTTGTATGGCTCGTTATAATTGAAGGTCGCAACTAGTCTTTCTTCATATCCAGAAGCACATAAGAAATTCATGTAATCAGAAGCCTTTAGATCATAAACAAGTCCAGGATCTATAGCAAGGTCGGGGCGAACATGTCTTGAACCATAAGCAAAAGCAGTTGCTACTTGATTATCAAGTCCGCCCAGAATTGGTCCATTGGTGTTATCTTGTATGGTTGCTGGAAGGGCATAGTTTCTAGTTAAGAATGCTTGTGGTATAAAAAAGAGTAAATTAATTACAGTTTGCTCTCATAAAGTTTGGATAAAATCAAATTTCCCCCTTGTAGTTTAAAGCATGTCATTCAACCCCTTGTAATTTGTTTAGTTATTATTTGACCACGTATGATATTTTTATTTAAATTTAATTAACAGAAATAATCACGTGATTGTTTGGTATACAAATGAATTATTCAAAATATAAGTGAAATGGGCTTATAGATGAACTTGTTCATTATTTTAACATATACGTGATTGTTAATGTAAAAATTATGTAAACAAAAAACAAATAACATAGAGTGGTTAAGTAGTAACTAAACCAACGACAAGAGTATTGAATGACACTGTTGATACCATAAGTAGCAAACTAATTTGGGTCAAATTATGACAAAGTAATAAATTGTAATTTACCCTAAGAAATATGTATGCATATTATAGAAGACAAAGTAAATTGTAACATGATAAAAGATTTGTATATATTATCACCACTAGTCAAATGATTGCTGACCTAATAGCTATTGAACTCCAATTAGGATGGCATGTTTTGAGAAGACCAACAATCACTATAAGAAAACATGGGTTTTCTCACAAAATTTCTTACAAAACAAAAAGCCATGAGAAAATCTCACGGCGTTTCTCACAAATTTCTCTCTAATATTAAAATGGAAGAAAATTTCTCATGAAGGTTCTCATGGACACCATGTGCAAGAGAAATATCCGTGAGAGAAATGTGAGAAAAAATGGGCAAACATGGTGAGAACGTGGCCTGAAGAGATTCTCACTATGTTCTCACATAATGATGTCTGTGAGCAATGTTTCCAACAGACAAAAGTCCATGAGAAATAGCTTAATCAACGAAACTCACCATTTCTAGTTTATTTCTCATGGAATTTGTCTGCGAGAGAAATATGGAAATATCATATCAGCTCCTTCCTCTCCTCCCATTTCAACTTTTAGTTTTCTTTCTCTCCAAAATTCGTTTTCTCTTTAGTTTCTTTGTCCAAATCAATTCTCTAGCCACTTTTGGCCATTTTTTGGCAGAGTGAAGTGGTGTTTAATCCATCTCCTTCCTCCACTCAAATCTTTGTACTTAAGATTGGCCAAAATTTTCTCCTTTTTTAACCTTTTGAATTTTCTTTGTTAATGTGTGATTTCTGAGTTATTTTTGGTTGCTTTTGAGTTTTGTTTAAGTATATGATGTTAGTATTTGATAGTGTATGGAGTTGGTTTATTATTTAGTTTGATGTGGGATAATTTTGTTGAAATCCAAATTGTATGAATTGGAGTAGATGTATTTTTTTTATGTTGAAATTTCTTTAAGGCTATTGTTGTATGATGGATATAGTGTTTAGATGATTTTTCCTAATTTTTTTTAAATTATTTTGGATAAATTTCAATTTTATGGTGTTTATGGCTTAATTTAATAAATTAAATTATGTATGATATTGTTTATATATTGGCAAATTTTTTTTAGGGCTTTTGTTATATAATGGATGTAGTGTTTGGATGATTTTTCCTCATTTTTTGGAATTATTTTGGATGAATTTTAATTTTATTGTGTGTAGGGCTAAATTTAATAAATTAAATTATGTATGATATTGTTTATATTTTGGCAAATTATGTATAATATTGTTTACATTATGTACGATATTGTTTACATTCTCATGGGCTGGATAATTGGTGTTTGTTCATAAGCATACTGTTCAGAGGGTTCGTTCATAGCATTCCCTTTTCTCTTGGAAGGCGCTAACCCATTGGTGGCAATGGTAAAACATTAGCCATCATACGTATACCAGAGGTTTGGCTGAAATGAAGTATTTCTGGGTATGGTTGGGCCATGCTCATATCCCTCACATTGTTAGCCATGAGATCAGTGAACTTGGCCAACTGATCCTGAATTTAATCCATTCGAATTTCTAGCCTCTAAATGCTCTCAGCATTAAACCGTTCCAAAGCCATATTGTAAGACCTAGTGTATATTCTTCGAGTGGACTGAGAACGCTTGGTTGGAGCTTTCCTTAAGTGGCGCAATGGTGTACCTTGCTTTTTCTCTTTGAAAACAAAACAAGTCATTTCAGTTGAAATCTTACCATTAATGGTTTAGTATTGTCCATTGAACCATTGACCTCTTTATTGTGCAAATATTAACCTTTTAAAATTTGCATTTTCACTCATGTCCCTATTGAGAGTATAATACTCTACAAAGGAGAACACGGTTAACAACGTCCCAAGGAGGTATAAAATTGTCACATAGGTATTGTTAAAAAATGTGCATAAGTAATGCCAATCTTTTTAGCTTCAATGATTTAAGGACATTAACATAAAACCCCAGAACAGTAATGGAAAATGATGAGAATGCCATTTTTGAAAAAAACAACATAAGTCATGTAAAACTTTCTTCATTTTTTTTGTTTTTGTTTTTATTTTTATTTTTATTTTTATTTTTATTTTTTGGATTGATTTTTCAAAGCAATGAAATGGAATAGTTAAACAGATAGAGAGAGGACACGAAACAAACTATTCATTACCTTATTTCGGTTGGCTTTAGGGTAAATATACGTATCTCGAATGGTCAAGCCCTAACTACAAGGTAGCTTCTAGGGTCAAATAAATAGTGCACTGGCTTCATGGTAGATTTATTACCCTAGTGGAATGGTCTTTTAGAATAGACTGCCCCCACTGAAACAGTGAGGATCTTGACTTCCCAGTGCAATTGTAAGGGTGGATCGAGCCTCCACATGCAACCAACTGAACAAGTGAGTTAACAATCTGAGTTGAGACTTTCATGAATACTCTGGAGAATAAATCCTACCAAGCATCACTACACCACCTCTAATTTCTAACTTGAGGTTCTCATGACCTGGGTTTAGGGCCCAAATGTGTATGTAAGGGCAGTGTATGGTGCACAATGTATGTGAAGAGCATACAAACCTTAAACTCTAATTGTTCTATCCCAAAATGATAAGACATCGCAATTAAAGGTCATATACTCTAGGCTATGTACAAATATAACAATTATCATCATCTACCATAGGGTTCCCATAGTTCATGCCTTTTATGGAAAGCAGTAAACAACCACACATAGAACTACAATAAAACAAATAAACACAATTGTTAAAGAAGTTAAAATATGTATAACATGCTAAAGCAATTAAAGAATTATTATAAAGGGAATGAGTATCAAACACTAAGTTTATAAAGCATAAACAATTTATTAAGGGTTAATTCTCTAACATCCCCAGGTGAGTCACCAAACTATCACAACGCAATGGCCGGGAAAAAGGCACCATCATGACCTTAAGGCGACAAAAGGGAAAAAAACACAAAGATAAAATATGGAGCCACCATTAATTAATTAGAAGGATAATTGGGATCCTTTAGAAACCAAATACTTGCCCTTGGAACCAAATGAAGGGTTTGGGAGTCTAATTATGTGTGGGAAAGGTGTTAAGCACCCCACAGCGTCCATTCCTAAGGATGGTTACCTAAATTGTTTGTGCTTAAATTTTTTGTGTTTGAATTACCCCTTTTTTATTATCATGATTTAGAGCAAAATAAAGAAGTGATAGAACCGGACTTGTCTTACTGTGTAAGTACCTATGTACCCCTATGTGATCAAGGTCCACGTAGTTCAAGAATATTTGCTAAAATCATTCCTAGGAAAGATCTATGATCAATTTCCTAGGACGACGGTGTTTTAGGTTTTCTTAGGGAGGATATGTAATATCATCCCAAAGGTGAAAAATATTTTGGATAATGTGGGAGAAAACCAGACCTGCCTTACCGTGTAAGTGCCTACGTACCCCAAAAGGGGTCAAGGTCAACGTAGTTCAGATTTTGTTTTGATAAGAATTTTCCTAGGAATGATACATGATTTCTTCCCTACGGTGAAAAATAATTTTAGATAATGTGAAAGAATAAATATTCACACAAAATCTTAGGATGAATTAAGACAATATGAAAAAATAAACTTCCACATAAAGCTTGATAGAATGAGAGAACAATTCTCTACATAATGTTTATAAAGGAAATAAGACAACATGGGAAAATGAATTTTCACATAAAGCTTAACAAAATGAGAGAATAATTCTCTACATAATGTTCAAAAGAAGATGAGACAACAAGAAAAATGAAATTCCACATAAAGCTCAACATTACGGGAGAACATTTCTCCACATAATGTTGAAAAGAAGTTGGGGATTATCTATTATGTGTCAAAATTTAATTTTTGAAAGAGTTGGGGTGGAATTTGTGACTTTCACAATGTTTGGGGTCAAAACAAAATTTTTAAAATATTGGGCCCCAAACGTCATTTCTGAAAGTATAGGGGTTAAACCAGAATTATGAAAAATATTGGGGCCAAAATGATATTTTTGAAAGTATTAGGATCAAAATGAAATTACTAAAAACTTTGGGGAAAAAGTAAAATTATCAAAAATTGTTGGGGTTGATGATGTGGCAGAGGAAAATAACCCACAAGAAACTAACAAAATTTTATCCATTTTAGCAAGTAAGAATCTTACTTTCAAAAGGCCTTTAGAACATTATTATTATCATATAACTTATTCTTTTCGCATTTTTTATTTCCTTTTTTTGAAAAGAAAAAAAAATGCAATGGTGGAACTTGAAAGCAACGCTCAAATAAAAAAAAAGAAAAAAGAAAAATAACAAAATAATTAAATAAAATAAGGGGATGACTTATGCCTTACAAGTAGAGAATGAGGAACAAAATAAAAAATTAAATATCATTAATATTACAAACAAAGAGTAACCCAAATAAAATAAATATCAACTCACAAATCACACAAAAAGAATAAGAATCCCTCAAGAAAACAAATGAACTTAGAGGCTAAAGTTTTAACCACGAAACTTGGATTTCAAAGAACCCATCACCACAACTCTTCAAGATAAAAAAGAAAAAAGGAAAATACAAACAATAGAGGAAGATGAATGAGTTACCTCCTTGAAGCTTTAGGATGAACCTCTAAACTCTTAGTCTCACTTCACCCAAACCTTCAAGTTTTGGAGTGCCCAAAGCTCCTTTAATCTCCTATTCTTCTTTTATGGCCAACCAAAATTAAGAAAAAGTAAAATAGAAACAAAAAAATGGTGAATGGCATTAAGGAAGAAGAGAAAGTGAGGAAGAGAATGAATCAATGAAAAAAAAATAGTTTCTCCCAAGTGAGAGAGTGAAGGAGGTGTGATGTGTGTGTAAAGATGGAAGAAAGAAAACAAAAAACAATGAGAGAATGGGAGTGAGTGGATGTGAGATGGGGGGAAGGTGAAAAAGTGAGATGGAGGCTAGGTTAAAATGAAGAAGTGGATTATGAGTTGGGTTTATGGGTATGGATTAGATGGGTAGGTTAAGAATTTGGGTTGTGGCCTTGGATAAAAGGATTTGGGTCCAAAACAACTAAAAGAGATTGGGCTTTGGATGAGTTGGACAAAAATAAAAAGAGAACGGGAAAGTGAAGTTAGGCCTTAAGTGAAATGAAATTTTGTTTTTTGTTTTTATTTGTTTTTTGTTTCTTTTTCTTCTCTTTTTTTGTATTTTATTACTTTTTTATTATTTTAGCATTTTAATATTTGTTTCTGTATTTTTGTTATTTTTTTAAATTTTAAAATTTACCTAGACAAAAGCAAGTATTTACATAGGGGTCGGGGTAGACCCAAGGGTCAAGGAAGACCTAGAATTCATCCGCCACTAAAGGAAATTGAAAGTACTCCTGCCCTTATTTCTGCTCCTCCACCTCAGGCGGCAGTTCTAGAACAGGCACACTAGATACAGCAGGCTCTTCGAACTTTGGTCAATGAGATGACCCAGGTGAATGGCCCAGTACCACCAGTGAGTATTTCAGTGACCCCAGCTATCCCTGTTTCATCACTGCCTATGGTGGTCCCCACTCTCCGTAACTTTCTACCAGAATTTCAAAAGATGAAACCCCTTTAGTTTTCAGGAATGGAACCAGTAATTGATCCTCAACAGTTTTTGGAGCATGTGGAAAACTTATGGAGGATAATTAACTGTCATGAATTAATAGCTGTGAGGATGGTGGGCTTCAGTTGGATGGTTCTGCAGCAGATTGTTTCTAAGTATGGTAGGTGAAGGGACCGTTAGAGGAACTGGAGAATGCTTGACATTCCTTTAAAACAACCTTCCTTTAGCAGTTCCTTCCTGAAGAAGAGAGACAAGCCAGAGCTCATGAGTTTCTCTCTCTTCAAAAGACCAGAGAGAGGTTAGTTTCTTAATATGCCACCAAGTTCCTGAGACTATCTCAATTTGCACCCTATGCTGTCCTTACTGAAAGAGAGAAAGTTTAATGCTTTGTACAGGGGTTGAGAACCTATTTTTATAATACGATTCATGTCACAGATGATAGCTCTTATAAGCAGGTGTATAACCAGGCAACCAAGTTTGAAAATATGTTGAAGGATAATAACTGCACAGATAATGCTTCTACTAGTAAGAAAAATGCCAGATATGAGTCTTGTCCTTTGAAGGCACCAGCCACGTCGAATACATTTCCATCTTGACGTTTTGACCGATGCCCTCACTTGTCGACTTCTGGTAACTACTCTTTAGGAAGGAACCGTCCTTACACTCAGTCATCTACTCAGACCTCACTTGCGTATGGTACATGTGGTAGGTTCCACACTGGTTTCTATTGTGGAGTGAAAGGTGTATATTTCAGATGTAGGTAGACAGACCATGGTTGGAGAGAATGGTCAGTGAATGTGACACCCTCCGAAGGTGGCACAAATTCAACAGCTCCTAGCACAGCACAATAGTCAACGATGGCATTAGCTTCGTTCCCTGCCTAGCCCACCAAGGTTACGGGTAGAGGAATGGTAGGTCGAGGTAGTGGTGGTTGTTCTAGATCACAGGATCGAGTTTTGCTCTGACAAGACAGGATGTCATGGCTTCCAACGTGGTTGTCACAAGTACTTTACTACTAAAATCTATTCCAGTATATGTGTTGTTTGATTCTAGAGAGACCTACTCCTTTCTATTTGCTTACTTGCTACTGCGATTAAGGAAATTAGTCGATTTGTTAGATTCTTCATTGGAGGTATCTACACCCTTACAGGAAACCTTAACTACCATCGATGTGGTGAACTCATGTTCACTCGTTATCTATGATACGTCATTATCAATGGATTTAATTGTTCTAAACATTCATGGGTTTGATGTGATTTTGGGAATGGATTGGCTTGCAGAACAGTGAAAATCTGTCTATCTGGGAAGGAACTGATTATGATCCAAGGGAACAGAAGTGAGGTTTCTGCTAAACTCATTTCTGCCCTAGGCACACAAAGGTTTTTAAGGAAAGGTGGTGAGGCTTATCTAGCCTTTGTTTAGGATACCGAAAGTCTGAAATGCCAATTAGAAGAAGTTTTGGTAGTAAGTGAATTTTCTGATATGTTTCCAGAGGAATTATCGAGCCTCCCACCAGAGAGAGAAATTGAGTTTTGTATTGACACTCATTTGGGGACTAATCTAGTACTACTTCCTCCATATAGGATGGCTCCTAGTGAGCTTAAGGAGTTAAAAGTACAGTTATAGGAATTGATAGAAAAAGGGTTCATCCACCCTAATATCTCTCCATGGGGGGCACTAGTGTTATTTGTGAAGAAGAAAGATGGATTATTGAGACTCTGTATAGACTATAGAAAGTTGAATAAGATCACCATAAAGAATAAATACCCCTTGCCCCAAGTAGATGACTTATTTGATCAACTACAAGGAGCTCAGTGTTTTTCTAAGATAGATATGCATTTGAGGTATCGTCAGCTCTAAATATTGAAGGATGACATTCCTAAGATGGCTTTCAGAACTAGATATGGGTACTATGAGTTTGTGGTGATGTCATTTGGGTTGACTAATTCCCTTGCTACTTTCATGGACCTCATGAACAGAGTATTCCGGTCGTTCTTGGATCAGTTTGTGATCGTCATTATTGACAATATACTGATATACTATAGGAGTGAAGAGAAACATGCCCAACATCTAAGGACAGTATTACAGACTTTGAGAGAACACAAACTGTATGCAAGATTCTCGATGTGTGAATTCTGGCTTTCACAGGCAGCCTTCCTAGGACATGTGATCTCCAAGGAAAGGATTCATGTATATTCTAACAAAGTGGAGGCAATTAGAAATTGGCCCAGGCCATCTTTACCAACAGAAATTCGTAGCTTTTTGGGTTTAGCAGGGTACTATCATCGTTTTGTCAAGGATTTCTCGTACATAGCGACTCCATTGACAAAACTGACTCAGACGAATGTGAAGTTTAAATGGGTGGCAGCCTGTGAAGATAGTTTTCAGAAGCTTAAGGAACATTTGACTACAACCCCGATTTTGACTTTATCAGAGAATGGGTGTGGGTATATCATCTACTGTGATGCATCTCGGATCGGACTGAGTTGTGTATTAATGAAGAAAGGCAAGGTTATCGCCTATGCCTCGAGACAACTTAAGAAGCATGAACAAAACTACCCGACCCATGACATTGAGATGGTGACTGTTATGTTTATATTGAATGTTTGGTAGCATTACTTTTATGGTGAAACCTATGAAATTTATTACCGATCATAAGAGCTCGAAGTACATCTTTGAACTGAAAGATTTAAATCTAAGACAACATCGGTGGATGGAACTAATTAAGGATTATAATTGTTTTATCCTTTATCATCCGAGTAAAGCTAATGTAATGGCAAACGCACTCAGTAGAAAGTCTAGTGGTAGCTTATTACATATCGAAGCTGGTTGTAGACCCTTAATTCATGAATTGCATGGTTTGGGAAATAGTGGGGTTGAATTATAGATAGCTCCATCCAGTGTACTCTTAGCTAGCATATAGGTACAGTCTTCCTTGGTGAAATAGATAAAAACCACTCAAGAAGATGATCCTAATAGGGCTAAGCTATTATAAAGGGTGAAGTCAAAAGTTGATACTAGTGTCACCATTGATGACCAGGAAATATTGTTTTACAAGGGTCAGTTATGGATATCGGAAGTGAACAAATTGAAGAAACAAATATTGCACTTTGCCCATTCGTCTTCCTATGCTATGCTTCTAAGAAGTAATAAAATGTACCGCAACTTAAAGGTTCATTATTGGTGGAATAAAATGAAGAAAGATATAGCAGACTTTGTTTCTCATTTCCTAACTTGTCAATAGGTTAAAGTTGAACATCAAAGGCCTGTAAAGTTACATCAAAACATGGTAATTCCAATATGGAAGTAGGAGCAGATTATCATAGATTTCCTAACTGGGTTGCTAAAAACCCTTAGAGGGTATGATTTGATTTGGGTGATTATAGATAGACTCATAAAAACTGCATATTTCCTACCAGTGAAGACTACTTATGCAGTGTCGTATAGGCTCGATTTACCACCAACATTGTCAAGAGTATATCATGTATTCCATGTATCTATGCTAAGAAAGTACGTTTCAGATAATACTCATACCTTACTAGATGTGCCAGTAGAGATAACTCCTCAGTTCGTATATAAGGAACGGCCAGTGGCGATCATTGACCGCCAAGTTAAGAAGCTTAGGAACAAAGAATACCCCTCAATGAAGGTAATATGGGAACGCCATGGGAAAGAAGATGCGACTTAAGAACCAGAAGCCCTCATGAAAGAGAAATACCCACTCTTATCTGGTACGTGATCCTATTCAACAATTATTCTAGTATTTTCTTAGAATTCGAGGACGAATTCTTCTTTAAGGGACATATAACTTGTAATACCCAAATGTCTTAAATAAAAACCACTCCTTTTAAAATTCTAGAAAAAAAAAAGAGATAACTTTTAGCCAATTTTTTTAAAAAATGCCTCTTCCTTTTTACCTAATATAATATAGTAGTAAAATACCTCATTCAATACTCCATCCACACAATACCCATCTTTCTCACTTACTATTACTATTTGGCACCTCTTGGAGAAAGTGAGAGTTGTTTTGGAGTCCCATGATGGTTATAAGTTAGAGTTCAACACCATTTTTGTTCTAGTAAGAATATGTTTATCATTCTTCCTCTGAAATCTAGAAATTTATGACAATATAGCATATTTGGAATGGTGATTTTGTGGGGTTATTACGTTCCTTCATTTATAGAAAGTGGCTGGATACTTCTTTCATATTAAATAAATTAAATCTTGAGAAAAATCCAGGTAAAGGAAATCACAAAAATATGATAGATGCTTCTCTTTTGTAAATGTCCCTTCCTTGTTTTTCACGTTCTCTTATTCGAAGTGAGTCAGATTAATTGGGTGGGTAATAATTTGTTTGAATCTGAACAGTTTGGTATATATATGTAGTATAGTAAGGACTTATATTGGGGTTATAGGAATTTGGGAACATTAGTGAAGAAAATACGTGATACTAATGTATTAATTATATAAATTTTATACTCTTAGGGACACTTGAAACAAAGTCTTCAGACCCGAATCTGTCTTGAGATAAAGTTAGGGTGGAAGATAATCACCACATTTTCTACAGTTTGAGTGTGAGTAGATTCTTACTTATCCCTGGATGCCTGCATCATTAAATTTTACTTTGTGGTTCAATGATATTATTTAAACATGAATTGGAAGTGGTTTGAGAAAAGAAAGAAAGAAATATATATATATATATATATATATATATATATATATATATATATTACTCTATTCTGAAGTATGAACTGTTTTCTCATAGTGATTATGGGAAAGCATGAATTGTATAAGATTTATGAAAGTGATTTAGAACTGTATTCTGGGATCTGTAGTAGAATTGTGGTAGAATCACTAGGTGCACCTAGGTCACAACCTTTATCGGTTAAGGGCAGTTCCTGATAAAGGGTACTTCTATCTGTGAGTGCAGTTTGTGGTAAAAGATTGAGTTTGATTATGAATGATTTCCTCCAATGAGAATGCTCCATGAGGAACAGGAAATTTAGTACTTCCCTTTGGTGAGTGTAGTTCTCAAAGGTGAGGATCGGGTTGCCCTCTAGTTGAGTTTTATCTTCTGGTGTGAGAATACTATTTTTCTCAGTTTCGGTTCTCCCCTTGAATTATTATGGATCTTAGGAATTTATGATTTTCATTGAAGCATTTCTGAACATAATTACTTTTTGTTCATATTATTAAATATTGTGAAACATATAAATTATTTTATTTCCCAGATGTAAGGTGCATTATGTGCATATTATATAGTAGTTGATTCTTTAAGTATTGAAACAAAGTTTTACATGATTTTTGCAGTAATGCACTTTACATCTAGGAGTTCATGTATCCATCACTAAGTCTGTTTTTCATTCACTAAGTCGGTGAACTTACCCCTCAAATTTTAGCATTTTTCAGATCAGGTCATGGTGATCATCCTTCAACTTCATCTACTTCCTTTGAATTCGCTGATAGAATTAGTAGGCAATACTCTGAGTAATTAGTAAAGTATTTTGGTGATAGTGGACATTGTTGCATAGGTTGTTTTGCATTATCTGAATAAGGGTCTTGGTCTGTAATAATGATAATTGCATAGTATATATAGTTAGTAGATACAATCCATGTTGGACCCTTTATTGTTTTCTGTTTAAGCCATTGAGGCTTCTGATTTATGATGGGCATGTCCACCTTATTTTTGAACAGATTTATACCTTAGGATAGTTCATATTTTAGGAGAAACTTTGCCAAAATTTTTATTAAATTATTGACGTAGAAAATTTTTGTGAGAGTATACTTAATTTTTATTATTCATTTAAAATGGAGTGTTAATGATATTAGTTGCATAGTATTTTAGGATGGTAAGTTATTACCTTAATAGTAATTTCCTATGCCGATCACGTGCTCTAAAGTGGGGCGTGATAGTTATAGTCATTTGACTATCAACCTACCATACATTGATATACTTAAAGGCAAACACAAGCTTGCAATATAATGAATTCAAAATATTCAAATGGTTTAAAGAGAATTGAATAGAAAATGCATTTAAGGACAAATTAGGCTACAAGCTTGAGAAATTCTCTTTCCCTTTCTCTTTCTGTGGGAGTGAGAGAAAGGCAACATCACATAAACATTGTAGAATATATATTTTTATGCTTCAAAAATTATTTTCCTCCTTGAATGATTAACTATTTAGCGTGCTTCAATTCCAGCACCTAGGCATAATAAGCACCACATTTGTTGAAGTGAGACTATTGTTTTAGGATTGAATCCAAGACTCTCCAATTAAATGCACATTTCAAAACCCAATTTAATTATGCTGTAGGTTAAAAAGCAACCAGCAGTGACATACATATGTAGAAGAAGCTACTGTTGATATGCTTGACTTAAAGGATTTCAGAGGTACATAGAAGGATGATCCCAAGATATAATGGAGATCTGCAATGTGCATCTATTTGAAATGCACCTTATCAAGTTGGTCTAAAAAACTTTTGATAAGTAGATCTAATTCTTGTCTTTGTTTAAAAAGATCAAGGTAAACTAGAAGATTGATCTATATCTAAATATTACTGTAATTGGTGTTCTTGGGTTTCTTTATGAAATAGATAAATGAAACAATGATTGTTCAGTGTTTATCAAGAATCAAATGTAGTATTGGCTATATATGATTATTTGTCATTGGACATAGCAAGTTGGAACCTTGTTTTTCTATAATATTTAACTACTAGATTTGATTTTACAGCAAGTTTTTTATATTTCCACAAGTTCCTCTTGATATTCATGTTATGATGTGGAATAAGGTTGAAACTATTAGTTAACAAATTATTCTGATATGGTTTAGAGAAGATAAATAGTATTATAACAGCTAAACTATATATCTTAGCAACATTAGAAGTTCAGAACCCATAAAATAAAGGAGCACTCAAAGGAAAGTACCAAATTCAAATGCCCTAATTCGATGATAAGTAAAGTAATCACCAAAACAAAGGAGTAAGAACCCTAAATCATGACCAATAAATTAAAACCCCATGTTCAAACCTTAAATAGTATTTGCATTCTAGGCAAAGAGGTCAAAATTGGTTTACAATATCCAACAAGCCATGAGTTCAAGAGCATAATGGCAAAACTATCAGTCTATCTTCACAATCATTGTAAACATTGGATTTTGTCTAGGCATAAATAAAAAATAAAAAAATAAAAAATGGAAAATATATAGTAACAATAAAAATTTAAAAATGAAAAGAACAAAAAATAATAATAAAAGAACAAAAAGTAATATAAAAAATAAAATAAAAAGGAGAAAAGAGAAAGAAGAAAATGGGTCAAGAGGACATTTTTGGACAACTCAAAGGGTCATTGAACAAAAACATCCAGCCACAAGCCCACCCCAGTCCAGCCATATACCTAGGCCCATCTCCCTTCTGGCCCAATTTTCCCTTAGCCCACCAGAACCCTGGAACCCGGATCACTCACTCTCTGCCCTCTTCCACGTGCATAACACTTTTCTCCTGTCCCTTTTCTTTCCTGCTCCTCTGCGAAATGGTCCCCTCTCCCCCATCTCTTTCACTTTTCCTCTGCTCACTCTCTGAACCTGCCTTTTTACCCCCACGACAAGCCTCTAAACCAGCGGCGTGCTCTGCCTCCCGTGGAAGCCGCCGGCCCTAATCTCTTTAGTATCCTCTGTCGCGATTTAAATGGAGAATTTCCAGGCCATGCGCGACACCCAGCAGTTTGCAGATGATTTTCTGCGGGTATCAAGGGATTTGGTCCCCTATGGTGGCTATAAATCAAAACCAGGAGCAATCACAGATGTTTAGGAAGAGGACGAGATCGAGAAATCAAAATTGAGGGTTTGTTGGAAAATCAGAGGAAGGAGGAATGCGAATCAGGAAAAATCCGAGAGAACCGAAAGGGAGAGATTGTGAAGCCGGAAGGAGTAAACTGAAAAGGGGTGGGGTTTCTAAAAAAAAAAGAAGAATCTGGAAAGAACAAAGAGGACTCAGTTTGGAGAAGAAGAGGGATTCAGAACAGAAAAGGGGTTTTTTTTTTTTAGGGGGATTTCTCGAAGATTTTTTTTTTAGGGATTTTCTGGAACACCTAGAGGAGCACGAAGCCAAAAGGTCTGGAGGGGCTAATTGCAGAAATTACCAAGAATCAAAGGGAGAATCCCAGTGCGGTGTAAGCCCAGGATTCAGGTTTGATCCACGGTGGTTCCTTAAAATTCCCAAATTATTTATGGCAATGTGTAATTAATATTTAGAGTATGTCAGTTTCATTGGATTAGATGTGATTTGTGTTGCATAAAGAATTTGTATGTTTAAATTGGATGATTCTGAATTGCATCTGAATGTTCTAATCTGATTAGATTGTCATTTGTGTGGCTCGCTGTTCCTCCTGCTGATTGTTAATTTTAGGAAGGTCATTATTCCCAAATCAAGGTGATTATACTTCAGATAATGTTTTAAGGCTTAGACTGGATATGCTTCTGGTTCATGAATTAGATTTGATAGTGTTGTATTCTCTCTGAAAGGTATTAGATCACGCGAAATTGTCATGGCCTTCAAGGCTGACTTATAGAGACCCCGGGTCTGTGAGGTTTAATGTTGGCATAGGAGTGTAGGATAGCCAATAGTAGGGTCATGGGACTTTGTTCTGTTTGTCTGGTGCTTAGGGTATGTGTTGTGGGTTAAAGATGAAGTCCATTTGGCTGTGAACTTTCAGAGGCTGCATTAGTGGCTTCAATTTCCTTTCTGTTTATTTCTGGAAAACTCACAAATTGGAACGAAATTCTGGCTCCAGAATTAACAGGGTTCACAACCATCAACTCTACAAAAAAATATATATATAATAAATAGGTCCCATAACCTTTGGGATGGAAATGGGCCTCAAGGACCAAGTCCAAAAATTTTTCTCAGGATAGTAAAAATGGGCTACAGGGGTTCAAGTTTTTTTTAGGCCCACTTAAGTTAATAAAGGGGGTCCAAAGGCCCAATGATACAAAAAAAAAAATTTTGGCTCCAAGGGCCCAGTTACATTCCTGCAAGAATTAAATAAAATTTCATGTCCTTATGAATGAGATTTTGATCTAAGCGTCTCAATAATATCAGTTTAATTCCAGTATTTGCAAAAAAGGGGTATTCATGTCCTAATACTAAAAGATGAAAAATTATATTTCGATTCATAACTTTTTCATAAATTGTATTTTTGACCCATAACTTTCATAAATTATACTTTTGACACATAATTTTTATAAAATATGTTTTGACCCCTATATTTTCATAAATTACAATTTGACCCTTATATTTTCATAAATTACAATTTGACCTTTATTTTTTCATAAATTACAATTTGACCCCTATCTTTTCATAAATTACATTTTTGACCTGTAAATTTTGTAAATTATATTTTGACCCCAATATTTCTAAAAATTTTAGTTTTGGCACGAAATTGGAAAATCTAAAATTTGGGTAAGGGCAATAAAACCACCATTCTTATTTCATTCGTGAATGTTTAGGGGATTTCTAGTAGAAGTCTATCTTCTCTGAAGTCCTGATCTCTATGACATCCAGTGGAGCTACTCACTCCCCAACGTTTAAAACCCATGGACTTTCAGTGGAAGTTTATCTTCCCCGAGGTCCCACTTTACCTTCTTTTTAGACTATTGGTAGGATCTCATTTCCCCAAAGTCTCGACCCTCACAGGCATTTAGTGGAGACTATTTCTCCCCAATGTTCTGATTTCCATAGACTTTCAGTGAAATTTTATTTTCCCAAGGTCTCAGTTTTTTTTATAAACTTTTAGTAGAGATATATTCTCTCCAAAGTTTTAGCCGCTGTCTAGGCTTTAAGTGGAAATTTAATTTCTCCTAAATGTCCTAATTCCTTTTAATTAATTAATCAATTTAACCAATCAATTTCGAATTACGTTGACCTTGATCCCTTTTGGGGTACGTAGGCACTTACTTGGTAAGGCAGGTCTAGTTATTTATTTTTTCATATTTTGTCCAATATTATTTTATTAGTAAATGGGGTAATTATAATATAGTCAAATTATTAAGCACAGACAATTTAGGATAACCATCCTTAGAGATGGACGTCGTGGGGTGCCTAACACCTTCCCCACATGTAATTAGACTCCCGAACCCTTCCTCTGGTTTTGAGGGCCAGTTTTCCTTTCTTTTTTAGGATTCCAATTATCCTTCTAATTAATTGGTGGCGACTCTCATTTTCTCTGGGTTTTCCCTTACGAGCCTAAAAGTCATAAAATGACTATTTTTCACCGGCCGTCACGTTGTGACAATCATGAGTTCAAGAGCATATTTAAAATGAGAAATTTACATTAAGCAAAGTACATAACTTTGAAATAAAAACAAGGACAAAGGATTTCTTACTTGATGAAAGGCAAAAGCTTCAACAATTGCATCTGCAATCTCCAACGATGGTCGTCATTGTAGCCTGTAGGGAACAACGATGCTGGTTTTGTGATTATTGAGTAACAGAGAAGTTTTCGTGAGTACTAAGTAGCGTAGGGCAAAGCAAAGACTAAAGAGGTTTCTAATTTTAGATTTTCAGTTATTTAAGTGTTTTGGGAATTCTGAACTATTGAAGAATGAAGAGTTGAAAAATGAAAACTTCAAATGTTGAATGAATTAAAAAGTGGAAGACTAACGAGCCACTCACCAATAAGTTCAGTAACGCTGCCTGTAATGCACCGTTTTGATTTTTGGTCAAATGGTGCATTTTGAACAGAAAGGTTTAAAAAAATTCCAAATAAGAGGGCCAGCCCGTTAAAACCCATCCAACCCAACCCAACCCAACCTGCCAAATGAACGAGTTCAGGAACCATAACGCACCCAGCCCCTATGTCTAAACGAAGCGGGCCTAGCCCGTTTTGACAGCTCTAATTAACAACGACCATTTATCACAATGTTGGCTATTAAATTTCTTTTTAGGTCAAAGATGTTTCTTTTTCTATGAAAGGTCAAATATATTTGTTATGCCTAATTGCAAGGTTTTACATGCATTTTTTAAGACCAAAAGAATAAACTTACATGTCTAGGTAATTAAATTTTGGCTTAAATATGTTGTAAAAGTTTTATTTGATTTTTCACTTTTAATTAAATAACATTGCTTATTTATATTTTAAAAATTTTTAATTAAGTATATCTGTTATATTTTCATCTGTAAATAAAAATTGATTATAATACATTTAATTAGTTTATAAGAGCTACTTTTCACGTGAAATACTATATTTGATAGATGAACAAGTAAAATCATGCTGTACGCACTTGAGTTCACCTTTTGTATCATTCAGCATCCTTTTCTTTATATCTTGTCATGTCCTATAACATTGAATGGGTACTTTAAGCCTATCTATGTGTCTTACACATTATTTCCTTATAGGAGATTTTTGTTAGATAATACAGCTCCAATTTTGTTGAGTTCTATTATACTGTTATGTTGCAGTTAGCCTATCAGTTAGTATCATTCATTGTGTATAAAATCCCTTGTATCAGTTTATAAAAAAAATATGAAATCTAATTACAATCACTTCATTACAGCTTTCTTGTTTCGTTTCCTTTTCATTCTTATTCAGTTTATGCATTTTCAAATGCTTTCATGGTATCAAAGCCATTGATCCACATACATGGATCAGTTAGTAGGAGAAATTTAGTTTAATGCACATGGTACAATTCCTTCTGGTTCCAAATTTAATCCAGTAACTTTCACACATCCAGTTTCAGTTAAATTGGATTATCAGAATTATCTACTATGGAGGCAACAGGTTATGGCCACTATCAGAAGTCATAATCTCAAGAAGTTTATTGATGGAGGTCCACCAGACAAGTGCACAAGTCAAGAAGATGCTTTTGCAATCGCAGAATCTCAAAGTTGGGAGTAACAATATCAACTTCTTGCTTCCTGATTGTTATCATCTATGTTAGAGAGTACTCTCACAAGAGTTGTAGGCTGTGAAACAGCACATCAAATTTGGAGTAAGGTAGAAACCTTCTTTGTATCCCAAACGAAGGCCAAGGTCAGGCAATTAAAGATTCAACTTCAAAGCACTAAGAAGGACTCTTTTTCTATCACTGAGTATTTACTCAAGGTGAAACGTATATAAGATGCACTAATAGTAGTTGGTCACCCGATTTCAATAGGTGATCAAATTGATGCAATCTTAGATGGATTAGGAGTAGAATATGACCCATTTGTCACAATTATTCTTTCAAGATCTGAAGCCATTAATGTAGAAGAAGTTGAAACATTGTTATTTGCTCAAGAAAGCAGACTTTATAGACATTCTAAATCCCTTAATATTGTGTCAGTTAATTTAGTCACACACCAGAGAAGTTCTAACTCAATTTCTGTTTCTCAACCTACTTCTCCTAACTATAGCCAAGATTCTGGTTCAAACAACAATTATGGACAAGGTTATGGCTCAAACAACAACTATGGACAACCCTATGGTAGAGGGTCTAACTTTAATAACTCTTCATCTAGAGGAGGAAGGTCCACAGGAAATAGAGGAAGAGGAAAAGGTAGAGATAGGGTACAGTGTCAAGTTTGTGAAAAATTTGGACACTTAGCCTTTTATTGCTATCACAGATATGATGAAAGTTACCAAGGTACCACTGCTCAACAAAACACCTCAGCCTCACAAGGTGTTAATGCTAGTACAGGACAAAATCAGTCTTACAATATGAATCAATTTCATAATCACAGTCAGTCCTATAATCAGAATTTTAATTAGTCTCAACCTCAAGATCACCTCATTGAAGGCAACATCACTAATTTAACAACTCAGTTTGAAACTTTGCCTATAGAGATGAATGCTATGTCTTTCATTCCAAACAATAATCAAGAGTAGTGTTGGTATCCTGATTCTGGAGCAACACACCATATTACTCCTAATGAAGACAATCTCATGGTGAAGCATGGTTACACAGGCCAAGAAAAAGTTTTGATTGGAAATGGTAAGGTTATTACTATCAAACACATTGGTTTCTCTCCCTTTAATTCCCCTTTGTCTTCAACACCCCTTAAACTACATAAATTACTTCATGTGCCTCATATTGCAAAAAATCTTTTAAGTGTTTCTTAGTTTGCAAAAGACAATCATGTCTTCTTTGAATTCCACTCTGACCATTGTCTTGTGAAAAACTAGGAAACCAAGGGTATCCTCCTTCAGGGAACTCTTAGAAATAGGCTCTATGTGTTTGGTAACTTGGTCATCAATAAGCCTTCCTTCCTTTCAGCCATTCAAAGCAACATATCAAGTCTCAGTAGATCAAACTCTACTTTACCTCTTTCAAATTTTCAATTGTGGCATTGTAGATTAGGACATCCATAAAAAAATGTTGTTTCTCAAGTTCTAAAGTTGTGTAATATTCGTACTATCAATAAAACTGCCACATATTTTTGTTCTGCTTGTTGTCTTGGAAAAATACATAAACTCCCATCACTTAGCACTAGTTTTGTTTATAGTAATCCATTGGAGTTAATTCATTCGGATCTTTGGGGGCCATCCTCAACTCCCTTACCTAAATGTTTTAAATGCTACATCTTGTTTGTTGATGAAGCCATCAAGTTTACTTGGATCTATATGCTTAAAAACAAATCTGAGGCTTATCCGACTTTTGTTTCTTTCAAAACCTTTGTTGAAAATCAGTTCAATTACAAAATTAAGTCACTTCAAAGTGATGGAGAAGGAGAATTCAAAGCCTTTATTCCTTTTCTAAATCAACATGGAATTAAACATAGGATGTCATGTCTTCACTCTTATGAGCAAAATGGGATTGCAAAGAGAAAGCATAGGCATGTGGTTGAAGTGGGGTTGTCTTTGTTAGCCTAATCAAATTTACCTCTTCAGTATTGGGGTGAAGCTTTCAAAATTGCCACTTACCTCAGTAATAGACTGCCTTCACTAACCTTAGACAACATCCCACCTTATCAACTACTGTTCAAAACTATTCCAGACTTCAAATTCTTAAAAAATTTAGATGTGCTTGCTTCCCAAACCTACAACCACATAACACCACAGAATTACAATATAGATCTGTCAAGTGTACTTTCTTAGGCTACTCTCCCTCACACAAAATTTTACAAGTGCCTAAATTCTGAAGGAAGAATTTATATATCCAAGGATGTCATATTTGATGAGCAATCTTTTCCCTGGAAAACATCTCAAATACAAAACCAACCACTTCACAATCTCTTTATCAAACTATCCTCCCAGTCATGCCTAGTGTAATTTCTTCTAATCACAATCACAGTCCACAATCTCATTACCCTGCCTTGCCATATATCCCTCCATCCAATTTACCATGTGCTAATAGAATGGAGTCATCATCTCACATTTAGAATAATCCACTTAATGAGATTATCACCCATGTTGCCTCTCCAGTCACCAATACTGAGTTTGCCAATGAGGTCTTCAATGGAAATGTGAGCTTACCAAATTTACCTACATACTTAGATCATACTCAAGTTCCAGCCACTAGTCACAATCATCAGCTTTATCAACCTTCAGCAAGTACATCTCTGCATCAATCTGAACCTGCTGGCTCTCAGTCACAGCAGGAAAGTGACACCTCTTCGACCTCACTTCCTTCTGAGTTTGGCTATCATCCAATGGTGACAAGAGCTAAAGCTGGGATTTTTAAACTAAGAGTTTTCTTGGCTCATAAAGAACCTATCACTGTGTTTGAAGCTTTATCAGATTTTGGTTGGAAAAAGGCTATGGAGGATGAACATCTTGCTCCAACAAACAACAATACCTGGAGTTTGGTGGCCTTACCAAAGGGTAGAAAACCGATTGGGTGCAAATGGGTGTTTAGGGTGAAAGAGAATCTTGATGGAAGCATAAATAAGCTTAAGGCCAAATTAGTTGCTAAGGGTTTCATCAAAAACCTGGCATTGATTATGAGGAGACTTTCAGTCCGGTTATTAAGCCTACCACTGTCAGAATTTAAATCACTATAGCTCTTGCAAATGGGTGGGGCATTCACCTAATAGATGTGAACAATGCCTTTCTAAATGGCCAGCTCAATGAAGAAGTCTTTTTGCACCACCCCCTGGATTTGAAGTTCAAAGCTCTCTAAACTTGCCACCTCTTGTTTGCAAGTTAGAAAAAGCTTTATATGGTCTTAAGCAGGCTCTAAGAGCCTGGTTTGAATGGTTGACTCAAACTCTTGCTCAATTTGGTTTCACTTCTGCAAGGTGTGATACATCATTATTCATCAGAAAAACAAAGCAAGATACTCTGTATGTTCTTGTCTATGTAGATGACATTCTCATCCTTGGAAGCTTAGAAGGAAATGTTACCACACTCATCTCAGATTTAAATAAAAATTTACTCTCAAGGATTTGGGACTTGTCAATTATTTTCTTGGTATTGAAGTTATAAAAACACAGTGAGGTGGCATTCGTTTGTCTCGGTCGAAATACATAAGAGATTTATTAGTCAAGGCAAAGATGGAAAGGGCCAAGCCTATTCCACTCCTATGACTACTGGTCTTAGGATGGTTGGTCATGGAAGTGAACTAATGGAAGATGCACACTTCTATAGGTCCATAGTATAGGTCCATAGTCGAAGCTCTCCAATATGTGACCATCACAAGACCTAAAATTTCATATGCTGTCAATAAAGTTTGCTAGTTTATGCATGCACAACTGAGTTCCCATTCGAAGGCTGTTAAAAGAATTATAAGATACCTAGCTGGAACTATAAGTTATGGCCTGCATTTCAACAAACCCTCTTCCATGGAACTAGTTGGGTATTGTGATGCAGATTGGGCTGCTGACCCTGTGGATAGGAGACCAATTTCTGGTAATTGTGTATATTATGGTGGGAATTTGGTATCTTGGGCATCTAAGAAGCAACACACAGTCTCAAGGTCATCCACTGAGGCTGAGTTTTGAAGTTTGGCAAACATTGTAGCTGAAGTTAACTGGATTCAGTCTCTCTTAAGTGAGTTAGGGGAAGCTACCTGCTTAACTCCATCCATTCTTTGTGACAATCAAAGTGCAGTAATGATTTCCGCAAATCTTGTTTTTCCTTCCAAAACAAAACATGTGGAACTGGATATTTTCTTTATCAGAGAAAAAGTTATGCAGAAGAAAATTTATGTTCTTCATATACCCTCATTTGTTCAAATTGCGGATTGCTTGACAAAGGCAATCACAAGTGCCAGGTTCTTAGATTTGAGAGACAAACTCAAAGTTGAAGATTACTTTTGTCTAAGTTCAAAGGGAAACTAATAGATGAAGATTGTAAGGAGAATTTAGATAATACAGCTCCAATTCTATTGAGTTCTGTTATACTGTTATGCTGCAGTTAGCCTATCAGTTAGTATCATTTATTGTGTATAAAATCCCTTGTATCAGTTCATAAAAAAATATGAAATCAAATTACAATCACTTCATTACAGCTTTCTTGTTTCATCTCCTTTTCATTCTTGTTCAGTTTATGTATTCCCAAATGCTTTCAATTTTATCCTCTTTTTTCATATAAATGAAAATCATCTTTCTCCAAAAAATCACTTCACGTGCATAATATGATTATGTGTAATAATTAACTGCAATATCATATTTTTTGTTTGTAAAACAATAAAAATATCATAAAAGACTCATTAAAGCTTTTTAAGATATAGAAAGATAATATCATTTAAATTAAAAATAAAAAGAGTAAATAAGATTTTTTACAATATTAAAATGTCAAAAACTATATTTGAGCCTCAAGATATTTTATCAAACAAAATTTGCATCTTCTATGTTCCAAATTAATTAAAAAATATCACTTGTCAAGAGAAAGATTTCACCTAAAGGTGGGTTTGAAATCATTTATTAAGAATTTAATTCACTTCTTATCTATGAATTTAATTTATTTTTATTAACTTAATAAAAGCCTAAATTTAGGCTAATTTATTAATTTATTAATTTATAAAATTTAATTGAATTCTATTGTTTGAACTTTGAACTACATCTTGAGTTCGCCTTTTTACTTTTTACACTTTACAAAACTTAAAGTTAAGACAAACATTTTTAAACATTTTTTTTGAGTTAACGTATACAAGTTTCTACTCCAAATTAAACAAATGTATTTTTTAAGTTATATTCAGATATAATGGTTATTTAAATAATTTTTTATTTATTTGTTCATATTTTTTCTTTTTTTTAATTATTTTCATTCATATTTTTAAAGTTTATTTCTGATTTTTTGAACTTTTTACTCTTTTTTTGAATTTTTTTTTACATTTTTTTTACAGTTTTATATATTTTTAAGTATTGTGTTTTAATTATTTTTTGAATTTTTTGAATTTTTTAAATTCTTTTAATTATTTTCTTAAAATAAAAATTATAAAAAAATAAAAATAAAAAGCTCGGTACATCATATATAACTTAGCAAATACATTAAACAAACTTAATAAACTTTCTTTGTCAATATAATAAATTTTATATAAACAAATTAAAAAATTTTAATAGAAAAATAAAGAATTAAAAATAAACCTACATTGATATCTTCTTTCAAAATAAAATAAATAAATAAATAAAATACTTGAATGCTCTCAGGGTGGGGTTCATGTCCACCTACAGTGAGTGTGCTCATGCCCACCGTAACGCCACTGTCAATATGGGGATAATGGCAAAAGATGTAATAAAATATTACTATTAAAATATAACAATAAATTGCTTTTAGATTATCTCTCCAATTTTAAAATTCTATCAAATTTTATAGGATTTAAAAATAGAAAGGAATCTGCATTTTTATTAAAAAAATAGAAATTCAATTGTATTTTTATTAGATTCCAAATAACTGAAATTAAAAATATATATAACAATTCCTAATATTTGGGAGGTTATTTTCTGTGGCTCTTTGTATTTGACAAGAAAAGTGGAAAACCTTGATAAATCTTTTCAAGTTATAAACATCATTGAATTATATTAAGATTTATTATAAAAAAGTATCAAAATACAAAAATTATAATAAATATATTTAAATCTGGCACAGCTAGTTTTAGAAACCCAGTTTTGAGTCGTTAAATTTTTTACCCAATTGACCGAATGTTGTCCATTTTCATCGAAAAAAAATGATTCAACTGTTAAAAAATATTTAATAATATAATCCAAACCATAAACTTTATTTATTTGGTTTTAAATTATTTGTCGTTTAAGATAATGACACAAGAGTTAAAATAATTATTAAATAACCTTAATTATAATAAAAAAATAATTATATTTAACTAAATTATCTTTATAAAATATTAATTTAAATTTTTGTTATTATTCTATTAAAAATAATAATAAATAAAGATAATGTTAAAAAAATAATTAATATTTTATTAGTAATATAAAATAATAAATAATTTAAAATAAAATAAAATTCTTAAAATAATAAATAATTTAAAATGAAAGAAATAGTTATCAACCAATTCAATTTAAAATTTGAAACAGGTTTTTTTATTCTCTACCCAACAATTCCTGTCATGTTAAGATCTTTATAAAAGAAAAAAAATAAATAGTAAATAAAATAGGTTTCTTGGTATGCTTATTGATTGAGTTATTCTCAAAATCTCTATAGCCATTTTCTTTCTAAGAGGTTGCTTTTGTAAAAGATTAGAAGTAGGGAATATTCGTTTAAAAAATATTTAAAAATAAGCAAAAAAGGTGATCAACGACAAAAAGTTGGAGAAATTAAAGAAAGAAAATCAAGAAAATCAAAAGAATAGAAAAAATGTGATGTGACTTTGGTTATAATAACCATTCAACTTTTTTTTCATTTTTTTAATGTTTTTAAATTTTTTTATTTTTTAAAAATAATTAATTATTTTTTATATTATATAATTTTTTGAGAAATTTTTAAGATGTCTTTGAATTTTTAAAAATTTTTTTTACATTTACTTACACTATTTATCTATAATGTTTTTGATACTATTCATTCATGAGTAAAAATTAAAAATATTTTTAAAATATTTTAAAAAATTTTTAAAAATATATATGATATAAAAAATAATTAATTAATATTAAAAAAATTGAGATAAAACACAAAAAAAATACAAAATCAGTAAATCAAACCTTATCCTACAGCTTCAAAATAGACTGTAAGATAGAATTTTCCCAATATTAATCATTTATAATTTTATTGGGAGTACTAAAAAATGGGCACAAAAATATTTTAAAAGATGACACCAGAGGTAGTTAAGAGAAAAAGTGATGGATAAAATGATAAAATTAAAAAGTAGACAAAGAATAAAGTATAATTATTTAAAATATTAATTTATTTTTATTTTTATTTTTATTTAATTTTATAACTTTTTTTTATTAATCCAAAGACATTTGAATACAACGGCATCGTGGCTAACTTGAAAACTTTTTAGTTTAATTATATTATTTATTATTTATTATTTTAATTTGTTAAAATTATAATTATAGTTTCTTTAATTTTATTTTAAATAATATAGTTTTATTAATTTTATTAAAGTTTTAATTTTAATTATTTAAAATAAAATTAAAAAACCAAAACTATCATTTTGTTGTAATTTTAATGAAATTAAAAGAATTATATTATTTATAATAAAATTAATAAGATTAAAAATATAATTTTGATAAATTAAAAAAATAAAAAATACAATTAAGCTAAACTATTCGTGAAACAAGTGCAGCAAACGAGAGTTAAAAAAGAATTTATTAAATCTTTTAAAATCTTATTTTGAAGTTATTTTTTTTCATATTATTATAAAACACAATTTTTAATAACTTGAGGATTAAAAAATTAAACTAAATCATTTTACAATCATTTTACAATCATTTAAATGAAATTATCGTGTGTGTGTGTGTGTGTGTGGTGTATGTGTGTGTGTGTAGATTGCACAATGCTGCGACCCAGAAATCTGAAGCTGAAATAAACTGGCCATCATCTTGAGAATTTGGAAAGGGAAGATAGAGTAAGAACCAAAACGTGCTTGTAGATTGCACAATGCTTTGGTTGTTAAAAGAGATAGTAGATTGCACAATGCTGCGACCCAGAAATCTGAAGTTGAAATAAACTGGCCATCATCTTGAACCAAAACGTGCTTGTGCTCAAAACGTGTGTGTGTGTGTGTGTGTGTGTGTGTGTGTGTGTGTGTGTGTGCGCGCTTTTGTGTAAGGGAAGATAGAGTAAGAACCAAAACGTGCATGTAGATTGCACAATGCTTTGGTTGTTAAAAGAGATAGTAGATTGCACAATGCTGCGACCCAGAAATCTGAAGCTGAAATAAACTGGCCATCATCTTGAACCAAAACGTGCTTAGCTTGTGCTTTTGTGTGTGTGTGTGTGTGTGTGTGTGTGTGTGTGTGTGTGTAAATTGGTTGTTAAAAGAGATAGTAGATTGCACAATGCTTTGGTTGTT
>JASKGM010025307.1:0-27846 GCA_034509205.1 Ceratonia siliqua | reverse complement strand
AAATTCTAAGATTAATTTAATGCTTCATTTCTTATGTCACTTAAACTCTAAGATTTCATTTAATGTATAGTATAAGACTAAATAATAATATAAACTACTAAAATATAATGTTATACAATATTAGTTGGCCACGAAAAACTACATAAAATTATATAGTAAAAAAATTTCATATATCAATCAGCATGTAACAATACAAGAAGTGGCGACAATTTTATTTCATAAGTAATTATATGATTATTAAATTTTTTTATATATCTTCGTCCATTTCCAATTGGGGGTCCTCGTACTCCCTATTAGTTCGCAAAAAACAATTTTATCAACCTGCAAATAATTAATGCTCACAAATGTTAGTAAGCTAGTTAATTAACATACAACATTAAGATAAATTTATTCTGTGGAGGAGTCTTGCATACGCAATACTCGTCCATAAGCCACTCTGTCTTTCTTTTATTTCTTATGTGGCATTTGTGATATGTCCACCTCCTTTTAAACCCCACAATGCGTCCCTCATATCTCACAGGACAGTTACAATTTGTAATCTTCCAAAAGCTTTTTCCTGTAGCTTGATCATCTCCATTATTTCTTGAAGTGAAGAAAAACTAACATCCACGAGCTTGGCTATTGTTCGTTTCTATAAATTGATTCAAAAGATAGCTAAGAAACTTGATATGATATTATAATACTGACTTTTATGGTTTGGGATTTGTTATCCTCTTGTTAATTAATTACTAGAATATTTGCAAGTCTTATCTTTAATGGCAACTTTTTAAATTTTAGTGATGACAAATGTTTGTTGTCATTGAAGATCTATTTTTTAGAACCATATGTAACGAATGGCCACTCATATAATTGTCTTAATTAGACAAATATTTTTTTTAAGGAATTTCATTTGCTCCCAAATTAAGTTTGGTTTGAGAATAAATCTTTCTTATTTAATTGAACTTAAATTGATCCGTGGATTTATTTTGACAACAATATGTTGAGAATTAAGAAAAGGAGAATTTTAAAATTAGTGATAGTTTGGGAAAGGAACTATGAAAGAATAAGATATTTTTATAAACTAAGTCTAAAATTAAAGCGCAAAGGGTGAGATGGCTTTATGGCAATGAAGCTAAACATGAGCAAAGCTTATGATTGGGTTGAATGGAATTTTTTGGAGGGTATGATGCAAAGACTGGGTTTTAATGTCAGCTGGATCAGTAAGAGCATGATGTGTGTAAAATCAGTATCCTACTCTATTACTTTAAATGGTGTGCAGTACGAGGTTTTTGTCCCAGAACCATGGTTGAGACAGGGATATCCTCTTTCTCCTTATCTTTTTCTTATATGCGCTGAAGGCTTGATTGCTCTTTTGAACATTGCTGCAAATGTTAATTTAATTACTCTAGTAAGAGCATGTGCTCTAGCACCTCTGATTTCTCATTTATTTTCTGCGGACGACAATTTCATTTTTACCAAAGCAAGCTTGGATGAGGCAAACTAAATCAAGCATATCTTGCAGGTGTATGAGGGCAAATCCGATCAACAGGTGAATATGGATAAATCCATTGTTTTTTTAGTCCCTATTGTAGCCAGGGAGACAGGGACGATACTATGCAGCTCTTGGGAATTTCTAATGTAGCTTTCAATGAAACTATGGTGGGTAAAAACAAAAACAACACTTTCCAATCTTTAAAGGAGAGGGTCTAGAAAATATTGAAAGGTTGGAAAGAGAAATTACTTTCCAAAACAGGCAAAGAAGTTTTAATTAAAGCTGTAGCACAAGCAATTCCTACTTCCACCATGACTTACTTCTGTTTGTCTAGCTATTTATGCATGGAGCAAAATCAGATGATGACTAGATTTTGGTGGGGAAACTCTCTGGATGATTCAAAAATCCACTAGCTCACTTGTAACAAGCTTTGTCAACCTAAAAAATTTGGTGGATTGGGGTTAAGAGATTTAAAGGCATTTAATTTAGCAAAGTTGACTAAACAAGGATGGAGATTACTTATTTATCCAAATTCCCTAGTTGCACGAATTCTTAAGGCTGGATACTACCCAAATAATGAAGTGCTTACAGCATCGCTAGATAGCAGACCTTTATATACATGGCAAAGTATTTGGAGTGGCATGGCTTTGCTCAAAAAGTGCTGCATTCGTCGAACTGGTGATGGTAGAGATACCCGAATCTGGGTAGATCCTTGGATGCTGAATGAGGAGTCTTTTATCCCTTCTCATTTCCCTCAATCTCTAATTAGTGATGCAATGGTTTGTTCTCTCTTCAAACAAGACCAGAGGGAATAAGATAGAGAGCTTGTGCTTGCAATGTTCAACCCAAATGATGCGGAAGGAAATCCTATTGAGCCAAAGGTTAGTTGGTGATAGTTCTTTTTGGTTCTATACAAAAGATGGTTCTTTCTCTGTGAAATCTGCTTACAAGCTCAAAGTTTAATGAATCCAATGATAACCTAGCCACTGTTTTGTTACCCAAAGAAGTATGTAAGGACATATGGAATGCACAGGTGCCAAGTGAATACAAGGTATTTTTTTGGAGGTGTGCTGGACACATCATTCCCACAGTTAGGTCCTTAATACTCGCGGGTTGGCTATCCGTTACTTTGTTTTTTGTAGCCATAATGCTGAATCTCTAGAGCAATTGCTGTTTAATTGTTTACATGTGACGGAGGTTTGGAACTTGGCAAATGTTCTAGGTGTGGCTAACGATAGGGATATTTCTAGTTTTGTTGATTGGGTGGAAATAGGCACCAAGGTGTGGTCGACGGATCAATGGCTTTTGGCCATATTCATTTGCTACAACTTATGCGTTAGGAGGAACAAAATCAGATTAGGAAAGAATGTTCGTCCCATGCAGTATGAATGGGAAGAGGTTGTAAAGATGAGGGACTTACGGGTTGAGTTGTCTGATGAGCACTGGGTGGTTCCAGTTGCTAGCACTGTAAAATGGAGTAAGCCACATGAGGTGGATGGTGCTTTACTTCGCAGTGGAAGTGGCGTTGTTGGCGGAGTTATTAGGGACTCAAAAATTACTTTCTTGGCAAGATGGGCAAAAATCTATTGAAGGGATATATGATGTGGATGTTATGGAAGCTATGGCTATAAGAGATGGTTCACAAATAGTCCTAGATTTGAGTTTTCTTGAAGTGGGGGTTGAGGGTGATGCTCAGTTAATACTCTAAGCAGTCTCGACAAACAGAGTGTAATGTCTATATATATAATTTTTAAAATCTTTTTTCAAAATTAAATTCTTCTTTAAAGAATTATATCTAACATGAATTATGTTGATTAAAAAAATTTTGGATAAAACATTAGCCCATCCTAGATTTTTTTTAGCAGCCCTTCAAATATTTTTTTTTTGAGCCTTACGTGGCCTCCTAGATGAAGGCCACGGCTGGCTTTCCAGCAACTTCCAGGGAGAGAATTCTTTAGAGCCAGACATAGAGTAGGTGGGTATTTTTGTGAAAGTTTTCAACCTTCAGGAACAACTAGATTTTTCCCCCGAAAAAATTGCCGCCTTATACCAGTGGAGAACAGTCACGTCTCCCTTTCGTCTGCTTCAACGAGAGCTTCGAGTGTATCACCAAGCCACAACCCAGCTAAAGATATCCAGATTTTTCTTGCCCTCTTAGTCTAGAAATGCAGGGGAAATGCTCGGCAACTTTCAGCTACTTCTCATAAATATCCTCACCAGAAATATGTACCAGCTTGTTGTAGCTGTTCTTCTCTCAACCCCTTACACCCTTTCCTTCGACACAAAAGTTCTCTAGTCAATCCTTCCTTTCTTCTCCTCATACTTGGTGAACTCTTGACTTTTGGTCACTAATATGGTTGGGAGAATTAAGTAGCTGATCCAACGCTTTAGTCGCTTGGAGAATTGGGACTGACTTGACTGATGAGTTAAGTTAAGTAAATCAATCTGTTTGAAGTATTTTAATTTATGTTGTTGTGTTAGAAATCCTTTTTTTCCAGTTATGATATTTCTGTTGATGTGTGGTTAATGTTGATATGTGGATATATGATGATAGTTTTGCATTCTGTTTGAAATTGCTCCTTCTTTGCTTGGTCATTAAAATTGTTATGATGACATTGAAACTCCATAAAACTCTTTTTGATTTCCATTAGCAAGGGTCCCTGTTTTAGTTCATCTTAGTAATTCATGATTTGAAAAATAATATCTTCTTTTCACTAAATTGCAGTTCTTGGGTCCTAGCTCTGAACAGTTTGTTTCTGAATATGTGACGCTTATGTTCTGTTTTATTTGATCTGGTGTTTGCCTAGATGGGAGTTACAAAATTATTCTTACGGTTACCAAAGGCCTTTTTTATTGGGTCTTGATTTTCCTTCCCCTTTTTGTTTAAAATTTTTCTATTGGAAAAGGATTTATTTTGTGATTGTGGGTACTCTTATCATTAGAGTTTGGTTTGATTACTTTGTGAATTATTTTATGACTGGGATGTGTGAATTATTAATATGGTTCTTGGTCATGCGTCTAAATGCAGTAGACATTTGGAAAAGTTTCTCCTAAATCTTTGGGTCGTAAAATTTACTGAAATTTTTCTGCATCTGGCTCTTTCTAATCTTCCGTTTCATTCTTGATAAGTTTCTAGAGAGAGAAGATGTAGGAGTCTCTGCAACCAAAAGTGAAAACCATCTTATTCATGAAAAGCACATACAAGGGTTATATATTGAACTACAACCAGAAATGCATAACAGAAAGTGCCAGTTGTCAAACTAACTCCAGCTGTCACACTAACTAATGATAATACTAAACCAATGCCATGTCACCAGGATGCTCAACGTCTTCCCTTAAAACAGAGGGGATTTGACCCTCAACATCCTCAACATTTTCCCGTAAAACAGAGGAGTTATTGTCTATCTGCTTCAGACGCTTATTTGGCTGTGGAAGCTTTTTGTGCTGTGACTTAACATCGTCCCTTGAACCAGAAGAGTTACTGTCTGTCTGCTTTAGACGCTTGTCTAGCTGTGGTATTAGTGAAACATTATCCACCACTCCTAGCCTAGTTCTCATGGTAACAAAATTGGAACTTGACACAGCTTTGTGAGTATATCTGCATTTTGATAAGCAGATGGCACATTTTTTACTTCAATTAGCTTCTTACAGACCCTTTCCCTGACAAAGTAGATATCTAACTCAAAGTGCTTTGTCCTTGAGTGCAAAATTGGGTTAGCAGCCGACAATACAGTGCTCTGGTTGTTACACAAAATCAATGGTACTTTCACTGTTTTAACCTTTAATTCTGGCAGCAATGATTAAATTCAAGTGATTTCAGCTACTACACTAGCCAAGCTCCTGTACTGGACTTGGAGACTGTTGTTTGTTTCTTGGGAGACCAAGACACCAAGTTGCCACCAAGATATACACAGTAGCCAGAAATAGATATTCTATCTTCTATGTTTGAAGCCTAGTTAGCATCACAAAAACCTACAATGTCCAGATTTGTAGCTTTTTGTATGAGTAATCCATGAGTTGAGGTTCCACTTAGATATCTTAATATTCTCTTCATAGCTTTCCAGTGCATCTCAGTAGGTTTACTCATGTATGGACATATTTTACCAACTGAATATGATATCTCAGGTCTAGTAACTGTGATATATTGTAAAGCTCCATCAATTGATCTAAACAATTGGGGATTTGGCATTGTTTCACTGGCACTAGATGTAATTTTTAAACCAATTGTCATAGGTGTGCCCATTGGTTGAGCATGTTCCATTTTTTGCCCTATGCAGTAAATCATTAATATACTTAGTTTGAGATAGATGTGCTCCATTGGGAACTGACTTTACTTGAATGCCAAGAAAGTAATCAACTAGTCCAAAGTCTTTCAAGGCAAATTGATGATTAAGATTTCCAATTAAAGATTGCACTTCCTCCTCTTTACTTCCAATAACTAGAATGTCATCAAGATATACTAAAATATAAACAGTACTGGCAGATCCAATTTTGATGAATAATGATTGATCACTCCTAGTTGAGTTGAAGCCCAGTGAGTAAAGAGAAGCAGCAAGTCTTTCAAACAAAGCCCTTGGGACTTGTTTAAGACCATATAAGGCTTTATGTAATTTACACACTGGTCTCAAAACCTAGAGGTTGTATCATGTATACTTCCTCTTCAAGCACTCCATTAAGAAATGCATTGTTTATATTTAACTGATGAATATTTTAGCCTATTGTGATAGCAAGAGTAAGAACAATTCTAATAGTAATTGGTTTGACAATAGGGCTAAATTTTTTATTTAAAATCAAATCCTTCCCTCCGATGAAAGCCTTTGGCTACAAACATTGCTTTGTACCTTTGAACAGTCCTATATGAATTTTCTTTTATTTTAAAAACTCACTAGCATCCTATGGCCTTTCTTCTATAAGGTAAGTGTACCAATGGCCAGGTTTGATTATTCATCAATGCTTGGTATTCAGCATTCATAGCCTGCTTCCAGTGAGATTGTGACAAAGCTTCAATGACTGAGTGTGGTTCTGTGTGAGCTAGGAAAATCCTGGGTTTGAATGTTCCAGCCTTGGCTCTTGTAGTCATAGGGTGAGAACCAATAAGTGATGAGGCTGGTTGAACTTTTTGGACTGAGTCTGGAACAATTATGGAGTTAGATACACATTCATTATTGTTGGTTCTTGCAGTCAATTCTGGTGACTCAATTTCTGACTACTGGTAAAGACAAAGAATTTGTAGACACATTGCAACGTTCATCTTGTGGTGCAGATTAAACTATAGGGACAGAAGCTAGTGGATAGAAACCTTGTAATTCATGAAGTTGAGAGTGAGATTGAGACTTATGATTCTTAAAAGGAAAAGTATTCTCATTAAAGATTACATTCTTAGGCCAAAAAACTTTCCCTGAAGGATCCATACACTTATACCCCTTGTAATGGTCACTATAAACCATGAAAGTGCATTCAGTGGATCTAAATTGCAATTTATACTTGTTGAATGACCTGAGATTGGGATAACAGGCACACTCGAAGACCTTGAATGAGTAGTAGTCAGGTTTGAGATGGAACAATTTCTCTATAGGTGAAATGTTAGCCAACACAAGTGTAGGCAATCTGTTAACCAAAAATACTGAGCTTTTAAATGCAAGGTCCCAAAAACGTAAGGGTAAGGATGCCTTAGCTAGAAGTGTCAGCCTATGTTCCACAATGGTTCTGTGATGTCTCTCTACAGTGCCATTTTGCCAATGTGAATATGGGCATAAGATGTAATGGACAATGTCATTTTCAGTCAAGAATGAAGTAAAGTTTCTCAAACCACGACCTTTATCAAATTGTAACACTTTGATTTTAGTGTCAAGTTGATTTTTCACAAGGTTTCTGAAATATTTAAATGTTGATAAAGTCTCATATTTGGACTTAAGCATGTAAACCCATGTGAATTTTGAAAAAGCATCTACAAAACTTATATAATACCAAAAACCCCTAGAGGAACAAATGGAGGAGGGCCCCCACAAACCTGTATGTATTAACTATAGAGGCTTATCATAAATAGAAGTAGAAGAGTGATAGGGCAGATTGTGAATTTTGCCTAAACAACAAGAGCTACAGAACAAAGTAGCATCTTTATTAATTATAGGTATATTACAACTTTTAAGAACTTGGCTGACCACTTTAATTGAGGGGTGGCCAAGCCTACAATGCCACTTGTGAAACTGACTAGATTTTGTACAACTGGAATCAGTTTGAAAAATTTACAAACAAAAGACATTTGGACATGAAAGGACTAATGCAGCTGGGAGTTAGAACAATTGCTGTGACTTGATTCGTTGTATTCGAGTTGGGAATTGAAGTTGATGAACTTAACCTGGAGGAAGTGGAAACTTTTGAGATAACTGAGGATTATGCTAGAGACACCAGAGGACTTTTAACCTTGTGAAAATGGCTGGGTAATGGTATGAAGTTTGTCAAAAACAAGAGACCATCTCTAATGGTCCTCTTGAGAAAGATGGCTTAAGTTGCTTGGTTTTTGACAAGACAATTGTCAAAACGTGACGGCTGATGAAAAGTTATCATTTTATGATTTTTGAGCTCGTAAGGAAAAACGCATAGAAAAATGGAGTCACCACCTATTAATTAGAAGGATAATTGGAATCTTAAAAAAAGAAAGAAAAACTGGTTCTAGGAATCAGAGGAAGGGTTTGGGAGTTTAATTATTTGTGGAAAAAATATTAGGCATATTTTAACGTCTATCCCTAAGGATGATTTTTTTAGATTGTTTATGCTTAAAAAAATTTAATATATTAAGATTATCCCTTCTTTTAATATGATAATAATGGACAAAGATAAAAAAAAGAAAAGAACCAGACTTGACTTATCAAGTAAGTATCTACATATCGCAAAAGGAATCAAGATTAATGTAGTTCGGAATAGTTTGATAAATTGATTAGGTGATATGTAAGATCTCTGGCCTAGGAAAGGTAGGACATTAAGGAAAGATAAACTTCCACTTAAAGCCTTGAAAAGAAGTTAGAACATTTGTGGAAGACAAACCTTCACTAAAAGCCTATGGAAATTAGGACTTTGGGGAAGATAAACTTCGACTAAGAGTCATTTGAAGATTAGGTCATTGGGGAGTGTGTACCTCCACTGAATACCTATGAAAATTAGGACTTTGAGAAAAATAAACTTTCACTGAGAGTCTTTTGAAGATTAGGTTATTGGGGAGTGTGTACCTCCACTAAATGCTTATGAAAGAAATAAGACAATATGTGCAACTAAATTTTCACATAAAGCCTGACAAAATGGAAAAATAAATTTTCACATAATGCTTAAATAAGACATTTGTTATTTTTGGTCAAAATGCAACTTCCCTAGAGTTTTGAGGTGAAACTGAAATCTTTTGCAATATTTTCAGGTTACCACGAAATTTACGAAAATATTGGGGCAAGAATGAAATTTATGAAATTATTGGGACAAAAAATGCTATTTATGAAAATAATGGGACAATAATGAAATTGCTACATCTTTTTGGGGTACAAATACCATTTTTGAAAAGTATGGGGAAAAAAACAAGATCACAAAATTTATTTTTAGTTTAAAACATAATAATTTACAAGAGTGTAAACACGATATTTTTTTTTTAGATGATCTTCAAAATTCATTAAATTTCGAGGATTAAAAGATTAAAAAAATACAAAAACTAGGAAAATAATAACAAACAAAAATAAATAGCCTAAAGGCCATTTTTGACAGCCCACTGAACCAAAAATTGATCACCACCAATTGGGCCCATTTTCACCAGCCCCAACATCTTGACCCAGACTAACCCACAACCCGGAAACTCAACCCCCATACCTCGCACATCAACCACTTCCTCTGCGCCTTCATCCGGTCACGTAAACCTATCTTAACCTCCTCCTTATCACGCTATCCCTCTACAAACAACACCCTTGGCCATCCTCTGCTTAATTGGTCCCTGGTGCTTACCCACTTCGTTGCTCACCATTTCATCAACCCATCCCTCCGTACTCACTCTTTCGCGGCAACACTCAACCCTCATACCCACTCTCTGCAGTTCCTGGCTTCACGCCATCGCAGATGACTTCAACAAGGAAGATTATGTTGTTGTTCGGCTATAAATAGCAAAAAGAGCCGAAAACACAGGGGATGAAAACGCAGAAGAGGGGATTCTCGAAGCTGAAATCGGGGAAGATCAACAAAAAACAGAGGAGATTTGGGAAAATCAAAGGACGAAACGAAGAGCAAAGGAAGGGGCGAGTTTAGGGGAAAGAGACGAGAAGTAGAATCAAAGGGGAGGTCTAGAATTAGCAAACAGAAACCGAGAGGTCCAAAAACCGAAACTGAGAGTAAAGGAGATCAGGAAAGGAGATCAACAAAACAGAGGGGGACTTCGAAGAGGACTCACTAAAAATCACCAAAGGCCATTTAAAGAGAAATTAGAGCAAACTGCAGAAAAATGACATGAAGGAGAATTAACCAATTTAGACCGAGATTGAAAACAGAAGGGAAAGGTAATGAAATGCAATTTACTATCTGATTATTGTGGGTTTGTGATGATTAGTACATATGGGATTAATGCTATAAGAATCTAAAGGGTTGTACTCCATCAAATCGGGAATTCTGTTTTGATTCTTGAGAGAATCACGTTACAGGGATGCTTGAATGGATTTCATGTTAGAATAAACGTACTGCTTTGCCATTACTGGTGTTTGGTATAAGGCTTGTCATCTTGTTGTCTATGTTGCTCCAATTAGATAGAATGCTCTAATTCTTTTCATGCACATCTGAATTCATAGTTACTAATCACAGGTAACACTTGAAGACATGAAATATTTTATTTCTAAGCAAATTTATATGTTCATGAGTATTATTGGAATACATGTTTTACTGAGAAAATCACTTAATTGAATTGGGGGATATGTGAGTTTATTTTGGATTTTACTTCTTCCTAAGTTGTTCATTCAAATTATTGATATCATATTTAAGGGGTAATTTAGTTTCCAATTAGGCATGAAAGGGTTTTTTTTTTAGTCAAGTATGTTGATTGCTTTGCTGACTTGATTTAATCGAATTATTTCAATTGAACATGTCACTGGTGGTTTAATATAATTGTGTTACTTTAATCATGTTATTGCTAGTTTTCTTTACTGAATATGGTATTACCAGTTTAGTTAAAATACATTGTCATTAGTTTCATTTAAGCATGGTGTTGTGAAATTTCATTAACTGTAAGTGGATATCTTTTACTTGTGTGCTTATATGTATGCATATGAGTTGTCCAGATGAGGCTGTGGAAATTTGGTTGTGTGATCATTATTCTTATTTTTATTTGTATCCAAACCTTTCTTCCATTCATTTCATGTAGCACAGTAAGGGGTTTCGATTCTTTGCTATTTATAATTAACTTCCACAGGGCTTCAAAGGCCCAAGTATCTAAAAGGAGGTCCAAGATCCAAATTCTTCTTTTGTAAATTAAAATGGTAAAAAAGGATTTTAAAGACCCACTCAAATTAATTTCAAGGGTTCCAAAGGCCCAAGGATAGTATTTTTTTTAAAAAAAAGGATTCAAGGCCCGATTACTTCCAAAATAGCTCTAATGGTCGAATCAAATATTTTCAAAATGAAACTTAGACAAATTCAATCTTTTTGTAAATGATGAGATTTTAACTAAAATACTTTTAATAATTTCACTTTGACCCTTAATCTTTTCGTTATTATATTTTAACCCTTATATTTTCAAGAATTATGTTTTGGCTCCGATCATTTTTTGTAATTATACTTTGACCCTTTACTTTTCAAAAAATTGTATTTTAGCCCTATTTCTTTTATTAATCTTGTCTTTGCCCCACGACTTTTAACAAAGGACTTTCAGTAGAATTTTATTTTTTTCAAAGTTCAGTCTTTCATGGATTTTTAGGGAAATCTCATTTTTTCTAAAGTCTTAATTTTCACGGGCATTTAGTAGAAGTATGTTCTCTCCAATGTCGTGGTTTACTGTCTGAACTTTAAGTGAAAATTTAATTTTTCCTAAATGTCTTAACATCATTTTCAGCTTAATCAAGCTATTTTGAACTATATTGACCTTAATTTCTCTCGGGGTATGTAGGTATTTACTTGGTATGACAGGTTTAGTTATTTATTTCTTCATCATTATCCATTATTATTTTATAATAAAAGGGGTAATTTAAATACAATAAAAATTATTAAGCACAAACAATTTAGGGTAACCATATTTAAGGATGGACGTTGTGAGGTGTTTAATATCTTGCCCATGCGTAATTAGACTCCCAAACCCTTCCTCTGATTTCGAGGGCCAGTTTTCTTTTTCTTTTTAAGGATTTCAATTATTCTTCTAATTAATTGGTGGCGACTTCAAATTTTCTCTGCATTTTTCCTTACGCGCTTCAAAGTCATAAAACGATGGCTTTTCACCGACTGTCACGTTGTGACAGTTTGGCGTTGTTCATTCAAATTATTGATATCATATTTAAAGGGTAATTTAGTTTCCAATTAGGCATGAAAGGGTTTTTTTTTTAGTCAAGTATGTTGATTGCTTTGCTGACTTGATTTAATCTAATTATTTCAGTTGAACATGTCACTGGTGGTTTAATATAATCGTGTTACTTTAATCATGTTACTGCTAGTTTCCTTTACTGAATATGGTACTACCAGTTTAGTTAAAATACATTGCCATTAGTTTCATTTAAGCATGGTGTTGTGAATTTTCATTAATGGATATCTTTTATTTGTGTGCTTATATGTATGCATATGAGTTCTCCAGATGAGGCTGTGGAAATTTGGTTGCGTGATCATTATTCTTGTTATTTTATTTGTATCCAAACCTCTCTTCCATTCTTTCATGTAGCACAGTAAGTGGTTTCGATTCTTTGCTGTTTATAATTAACTTCCAAAGGGCTTCAAAGGCCCAAGTATTTAAAAGGAGGTCCAAGACCCAAATTCTTCTTTTGTAAATTAAAATAATAAAAAAGGGTTTTAAAGACTCACTTAAATTAATTTCAAGGGTTCCAAAGACCCAAAGGTAGTATTTTCAATAAAAAGAGATTCAAGGTCCAATTACTTCCAAAATGGCTCTAATGGCTGAATCAAATAGTTTCAAAATGAAATTTAAACAAATTCAATCTTCTTGTAAATGATGAGATTTTAACTAAAATACTTTTAATAATTTCACTTTGACCCTTAATCTTTTCGATATTATATTTTGATCCTTATATTTTCAGGAATTATGTTTTGGCTCCCACTATTTTTTGTAATTACACTTTGGCCTTTTACTTTTTAAAAAGTTGTATTTTAGCCCCATTTGTTTTATTAATCTCGTCTTTGCCATATGACTTTTAACAAAAGACTTTCAGTAAAAGTTTATTTTCTCCAAAGTTCAGTCTTTCATGAACTTTCAGTGGAATTTAATTTTTTTCAAAGTCTTAATTTTAACGGGCATTTAGTAGAGACATGTTCTCTCCAATATTGTTGGTTCACTATCCGGACTTTAAGTGAAAATTTAATTTTTCCTAAATGTCTTAACATCATTTTCAGCTTAGTCAAACTATTTCGAACTACGTTGACCTTGATTCCTCTCGGGGTACGTAAGTACTTACTTGGTATGGCAAGTCTAATTATTTATTTCTCCATCTTTGTCCATTATTATTTTATAATAAAAAAGATAATTTAAATACAAAAAATTATTAAGCACAAACAATTTATGGTAACTATCTTTAGGGATGGACGTTGTTGGGTGCCTAACACTTTGTTCACACGTAATTAGACTCTCGAACCCTTCTTCTAGTTTCGAAGGTCAGTTTTCTTTTTCTTTTGAAGGATCCTAATTATCCTTCTAATTAATTGGTGGCGATTCTAGATTTTCTCTGCGTTTTCCTTTACGCGCCTCAAAATCATAAAACGATGATTTTTTACCGGTCGTCACGTTGTAACAAAGAGTATTAGATTTTCTTAAATTTCATATTAAAAATATTTGATTAGGTCATTGGAGTCATTTGAAGAATATTGAGTTCTTTCAGACAAAAAAAATTGATTTTTAATATTTGATTAATGGGCCATTGGAACCTAAACTTTAACTTTCATTAAAGGGAATTTTGGGCCTTTGAGATTCTTTTGGAAATAATGGAGTCTTTCGACTTTTTTTTGAAAATACCAATTTTGCTGGTCTTTTGAAATCTCCTTTTAAAAACATGATTGGTGGGCCCTTGAAGTCTTGTGAAACCTCTCTGTAAATGACTCTTAAGATTTGGGCCTTGGACCCAAAAACTTGCACCAAGAAGTACTGTGTTTTTTTCAAAATTTATTTCTTAGGAAGCCCACATAACTTGCCCAATTCCTGCCAGAACTTCATCTAAAAGTTCTATTTAAATTTTCATTATTCCTTTAGGATGATGGGTGTCTTCACTTGGCATAAATGTTATAAGATTGGCATATAGAATAGAAGGATAGAAATCACAACAATAAAAAAAGACTTAAACAAGATGAATGAAAATGAGAAGCAAAGAATAAAAGAAAAAAAAAACTTATTCTTCACAACCTCAAAATAGAATCTGAGCAAGGCATAAATCAAAACTAAAACTAATGCCATAGACTATTCTAGGAGAAACTTTCGCCAACCAAAATAACAATTTTTACAATACTATAGAGTGAATAAACCAACAAGCCAAAAACTACAGAGGAAAGCTTCAAAAATTTTACAGCATGGGTTCATGAGCTAAAAAGGGGGAAAAAAAAAAATAAAACTAAGGCACCAAAAATTTTACATCCCAAAAATTGAGTAATCCAGCATCATAAGTGATGGTAGAACCAAAATAGACAAACACCCCCCAAAGGGTAAACTCACACAATATAATAACGTAACTCTTTAACCATTCAAAATCACATAAGGATAGCAACATGGAAGTGAGAGTGACCATGAAAATAAGTCCATGTACCAATCATTCATAAATCAAAACTTACTATTATTTTTTTTAACAATGGCATAATCTCTTCCAACAAATGATTACAACCTACTTAAAAATGCTCTAAACCCAACATCGCTACTCAAACTTTAATCCCTCAACTAAAAAGAATTCAGCATCAAAAACCCCCCTTTCATAGCTAAAATCATAATTTCATATTGCCATCCAACAACACAATTTTTGTACCGGGGCACAAACCTTTAAAAGAGGGAAACAAAACTATAAACTTATTTTCCAGATTTGTTTCTCAGCAAAAAAAAGTTCTTTCAAATCAAACCCAAAACCCAAACAACACCTAAAACTTAAAATAGGTAAGATATGGAATCCAGAATACAAAAAAAGAAAAAAAAAACCCCATAGAATGTATAAACAGAAATCAAGAAAATTCACAAGATAATAACAGAAAGTAAGCAAAGAGCTTTACTCAGCATGTTTAAACCCACACCACAATCAAAGTTTTGAGCGAGAAAGGTAATCTACTCTAGATCACTAATGATATTTGAAATTCAAATATCAACTCATTTAACACCAATGCTGGAACCAAATCAGTATATTTTATGCATTCTAATTTATGCTTTTCATCAAAGTCTGAAATTAAAATTACCCTTCAAATTCAAATAGCTTTTAAAACTTCCCAGAACCAAGTTGAAATTCAAGATGGAGGAAAGCTTAAAGTGGAAAATTAGTTTTCATTGAGGTAGAATCAAAGTAACAAATTCAAAATCTCTTTAAAATGACGTATTGACACATATTTGAATCCAGTCAAAGTCAGAACAACCAACCAAATTCATTTTCTAAATTAAGATGGTATATTTAAGCAACTTGGAAGCAAAATCCCTTGAACCCACCATGATATTTCTCTCATGAAAAAAAATTAAGTGAAGAGATAAATACCCTTATATGAAGACCCACTCAAAATCAAACTCCATTCCACTGCCCGAAAAGTGCCCTTTTCTCTTCTTGTTCTGTCTTTTCGAAAATTTCCTATTCTTTTTTTGATCTTCTCTTTTTCGGTATTTGCCTCTATTTCGTCGTTCTAACTCTCGGTCTCCCCTGTTTTCTGATCTGGTTCTCGGTTTTTTGTCCTCTATTTCGTGATTTCATATTTCTCTTCTGCTATTGTTTCGAAAATAAACTCTCTTCCTCCTTCTCGGTCTTTTTCTGCCATTTATAGCTGAACAACAGCATGATCTGTCATGCTGAAGTGATCCACAATGGCGTGAAGAAGAGGCGGTTCAGAGAGTGGGTACCGAGATTGCGTGAACAAGAGCTATAGTTGTTGAAACCAGCAATTGCAGCATTAGAGGAATGGTGAAACATCAGAGCGTGGGAGTGGCTAGATGAATATGCAGACGAAGGTGTTGCGTGATGGGTTGTGCAGAGGTGGGTTGATGTGGCGTGAAAGAAATGGGTGTGTAGAGAGTGGGTGGCGGCTAAATGGAGAGAAATGAAGAAGATAGGATAAGTGGGTAAGGTTTGAAGAAGAGGGATAAAGTCATGGGTGAACCGGGTTTCCAGATTTAGGCTGAATAAATAAAGTTGGGCTGAAGGGAATTGGGTTGGGTTAATGGCTAAGTGGGCTGGAGCATTTCATGGACTGATGGCTATGTATTTTGGTTGAAAAGAAAAGAAAAGGAAGAGGAGTGTGATGGGTTATTGGTTGAAAAATTGGGCTTCGATTCTTTTGTGTTTTGCTATTACTATTTATTTGTTTTTTTTCTATTTAAAAATTTTTTTTGCATTATATATATATATATATATATATATATATATATATTGGTGCTTATTAAAAAAATTGAGTCTCGACAAAATTAAGTGTTTACAACAACAGTTAGGATGAAATTAAAAAAATACCTTATTATCCCTAGCAAATTGTGATACACTCAAAATATTCCTAGTAATGTGTGGAATAGTGAGAAGATTATTTAAAGACAGTGTTTGAGCAGTGTAAGGAGATATAAGTGAAGAGTGTCCTATATCAGTAATAGTTAGACCATTACCATTTCCAACAAGAACTTGTTCTTTGCCTTTATCTTGCTCATTTGTAGTGAGGTTGGTGGGATCTGGAGTGATGTGGTTTGTTGCTCCAGAGTCAACAAACCAAGCATGATCAAATTCAAATACATTAGTGGAAGATGGTTCTAGAATGCATGTTGTGGAGACCAAATTGGCTATAGGTACATGATTGATCTGAGCATGATTCATCTATGGTCTCTAAGAGTGTCTTACAGAGAAATGGTTTTGTGTATCCTGACTAACTAAATAGTTGTTTTGCAAATTCTGATAACCATGTGAGGAACCATTGTTATTCAAATGATGATTATAGGATCCAGTTGAATTAGGAACAAAACTTCCCCTTTCTGAATGAAAACCACCATTGGTTGAGGCATTATCTCGTTGAGGACTTTGATCATTAGACTGATATGAAGTATAGGGAAATGGTCCCTGATCAAATCTATGGTAGCAGTATGCTACAATATGACCAAGTTTGCCACATAATTGACATTGAGGTTTAGGATTGCGACCTTTACCTTGACCTCTATAATTGGAATTAGATCATCTACCTTGAAAACCACCTCTTTAAGCATAAAAAATTGAGCAATTGTTGCTATTGCTGTTGTTTCCATTGAAATTGTTCCTTTTATTATCTAAGCTTCTTTCATAACTAGATCCATTTTGCTGAATAATTTGTGTGTTATTAGTATGTTCAGCTATATTAATGGAAGCTATATCAAGATTCTTAACATGGCCCTTCAACTTATGATCTTGAGCATGCAACAGAGTTTCGATTTCTTCCACTGTATAATCATCAATTCGAGCCAAAATCATTGTCATAAATGAATCAAATTCTTCAGGCAATCTGTCGAGAATTGCATCTATATGATTTGAAAGAGAGACATTATAACCTACAGAAATTAGTGCATCAACACAATGCTTAATCTACAGCAAATATTCTCCACTTGAGAGTGAATCTTTCTTCACATTCTAAAGTTGCTTCTTGAGCAATTTTACTTGAGCTTTAGTCTGTGATCTGAAATGTGTCTTTACTCTCTCCTAGATCTAATGAGAGTATTCACAACCTACCATCCTCACACGCATTCTCAGCCATTGATGATAAAAGCCATGACATGAGCAATTGGTCCTGTTATTCCCATTCAAGATACTACAAATAATTGACAACTTCATCGTCTTTTGTTAGAAATTTTAGTGGAATAGTCACAGGTTTCTCCACAAATCCTATGAGTTTGTGGCTGCGTATCACAGTTGTTACTTGTTGTTGCCACGACAAATAATTTCTATCATCAAGTTTCACTGATATCGCATGATTGAAGGTGATCAGAGACACTTTTACCGGTGACGGTGCTACAGGATGAATTGTCGGAGAATCTTCCATGGACGGATCATTAATGCTCTGATACCATTATAAGTTTCTAGAGAGAGAAGATGTAAGAGTCTCTGCATCCAAAAATAAAAACCATCTTATTCATGAAAAGCACATACAAGGGTTATATATTGAACTACAACCAGAAATGCATGACAAAGTGTCAGCTGTCACACTAACTAATGATAATACTAAACCAATGCCATGTCACTAGGATCCTCAACAATTCTTATCCTAGCATTCCTTTCCATTTAACCCTTTTTTGTTAAGTACGGCTTTGCAATGTATAGTACCTATTGTTCTTACTCCATTATGGTTGATTCCTTAAGGTTTCTAAGTATTCTGTCTTTCACTTTTCTATGTCTTCCATTAAGTTAATTATGTCATGTTCTTGGATAATGCTATTTATGTTGGTTTTACTGTTTGGTGATTATAATTTTGTATGTATCCATTGTAAGATTCTATTATTATTCTTTACGAACTTCTATTTGTTTATATACTCACTTATTCGAAATTTACATTCTCTATTCAATTTAAACTTTGATCTTTTAAGAGCATATCTATTATCTAATACCTTTATGTTTTGCTTATAAGTATTCTCCATCTATTATATTCATTTATTTCTAAACTTAATTCCTTGAATACCATTACCTTAATTCATTTTCTTACAACACTCTATCTATGTCTTTCTCTTTATCTGGATATAGCTATTCTATTTTTCTTGTCTTATATTACTTTCAATTACATTTAAAGTTATAGAAAAGCATAGAATTAATTAAACTTGATGATTATTTCTCACACCTTAATTCCCATTAATGAAATTATGGTCTCCCATGAAGCATTAGCCATTAATTTTTCATACCTATTACTTTAATACTTTTTGTTTGTCCTCAATATTGTAAAACAATTATCTGGTGAAGTCTAAGTGGTTCAATTTATTGATTGATATTTGGGTTTTGTTCTATGAATACGTTTGAATGTGTTTATGTGAGATACGTAATGTGCAATAATTAGATATATTGGTGTATATTAAACATGCCTTTTTGTTATTAGGGAGTATGCTTATGCTCAGGTTTGACATGTTATGATGTAAGTATCATTATTAAAAGTGAGTTAGAACGTGAAGGTATGTTGATTCGTATGTATTATTAGATATGATGCAAGTGATAAATTTTATTTAAAATGATCTAATTAAATAATAACATTTTTATGGATTGTGGATTACCTCGAAGGTTGATATGAGTTTTGAATGATTTAAGTGAAAGAGTATTATGCCTTATTATTTTATTATATTAAATTTGAAATATTTCAAGTATATGTGTGATTATCTTACTCCTCATAATTATGAATGATAGGAATTCTTGATTAATCGGAAAGAGCTGAAAGGTGATTTGAATTTGAATTTTTATGGTGGAAATGATTAGATTATTTTAAGGAAGAGCTAAATCAATATGGTGAAAGAGATGAGATTACAGATTTACAGTTAGTCTAAGATGTGTTATAAATCTAGGGTAGAATCACTGGATGCACCTATGATGCAGTATGGGTGAAAAAAAGAGAAAACTAAAACTGCAAATACTTAGATCTAGAAGGAGAAGAGAACACACGAAGTTGTGGTTCTTCATGGAAGAGAGAACTCTTTCAATTCCAAATATAACATAAAACTGATTACAAAAGGAAAATCCTCACAATATCTATCATGAAGACTTCACACCAATCTAGCTAGGATAGTCATGTGCCAGGCACATGCTTCATTAAAGGGAAACATAACATAATTGGAAGCAGAATAAAACGCAAGAGAAAACAGAATTGTAAACACCTAATTTTGTTCAGGCATCCTTTAAAATTTTGATATTAATAAATTTCTCTAAAAAAATAAATAAAATAAAATAAAAGAAGTAAAAAAATAAAAAAAATGGTAGATAGGAAAAATGAAAAATCACAAAAATATATATAACAAAAAAAACAAATAAACCAAAAACAAAAACAAATAAACCAAAAACGGACAAAAAAAAAGGAAAAAAGGAAGTCTAACCCATCAACCCCAGTCCAACCCAGGAAAATTAACCCGATCTAGCCTAATCTCTTAATCTAACTCGGACCCAATCACCCTAACCCGGATCCATTTCCCTTTTCTTCTCTCTTCACCCCGCGTCCCTTTCATCTCTGAACCCTATCCCTATATTTCCTGCTCTCTCCCCTTTCTCTGCGTCCTTTTCACCTCTGCATCATGTCCCATTTTCTTTTCCCGGCTCTTCCATGCCTCTGCAAAAGAAGATCGCCTCTGCTCCTCCACCCATCACCAGTCTAGATTGCATCACACCTTTGCTAAGGCGTCGCGTTCTGCTTTTTGGTTCCCTCAAGCTCCCATGCGCAACAAAGCCATTGTTCATGGGATTTGCAGCTAGCATGGCAGGACTGTGTTTCAAGGTTATAAATCAGGATTCTAATTCGACCCAAAAGGAGGGGAGGTGAATTGGTGAATTGGTTTTTAGGGCTTCACGAAGCGTCAATTTTGGGATTGGTGGGGGATTTTTGGAGAGTAAGCTTTGAAGGGAGGATCGGAAATTAAAAAAGGGATATATGTAAAAAAAAAAAAAGGGTTTTCTTTTCTTTGGAGATTCTTAAAGGAATTTGTAAAGGATTTAAGGTTGGTGAAGGCTTTCCCGGACTTGGGTTATTTCTGGTTGAAAGGGGAGATCAAGGTAGAAGAAGGCTTGGAGGATTGGTTTTCTCCTCAGAATGGCATGTTCTTCTTCTTTTCTTTTTTTTTTTCCTGGTTTACAGTTCTTATTTTATTTTTATTTTTGAATCTAAGCCTCTAAATTCTGTCTTACTCCTTTGTTGATATGTAATTCTTCTATGATTCTATTTTGTCGATTTAAGGATTTGATTCCATTTAGTTCAAGATATGAAGTTAATCAGTCTTGCTCAGTTTTGATTTTGGTTTGATTTTGATTTGGTCAAAAGGATGACAGTGGTTTACAGTCCTCCGTGCTAGTTACCATCTCAAATTCGCTTCTGACCATTTTGTTTTTTTACTGTTATGTGTGCTCAATGATTTGTTCCTCTTTGTTTCATCCAGTAGCTTGTGGTCTTTCTGAGTTGAATTAAAATGTGGCACGGGTGCACCTATAATTTGTGTTAATAGATTTTAACTCATGTTTTTAAGGTGTTAGTCAAGAGCATAAGACCGATTCAAGTACCTCATCTTTTTATTCGATCCTGTGTTTTAGTTCAAAGTATTTTGTTCTGCATTTTTTAGTTGTTATTTTGTTGGTTCTGTGCGGTTCAACGGGTATTTGTTTTGCTTGGTCACGTTCCTTCATTCGTTCTTCCACTGTATTTTATTTGGTGTCTCGTTTCACCAAGAGTCTCATTACTTTTTGCTATGCGTGCTCTAATCCTGCTCTGGTATTGAATTTTGGTTTAGGCAAAGTATGTCTTGTCTTTATTGCCTCAAATATGGACTACGTTTAGAATGACTTGGATAGAATTATACCTCTTTGTGGTCACCTGGAAGTGTGAAATATTCTTTGATTCTCAATTTGCAGTAGCTTGGGTCTTCTCTGGAATGGTCTTTTGTATATTGGTATGAGTCCCTTGATTTTCATGAGAACGAATTTTTGACAAAGGGTTCCAATGGCCTTTGAAAAAAGTTCCCTTTAAAACATAATATATTTTCAAACAAGGGGTCCAAGGTACAAAAAAAAAATTTATTACAGGCTTTTGTTAAAAGGAGTTTTAAGGGCTCTTTGTAGATTATCTCTGCAAAAAAAAAAAAATGATTCAAAAAGACCCAGTCAAAAGGTGTGTTTTTTAGTGGGTTTCCAGTGGCCCATTCAAATTAATGAGTTTCAAATGCCCATTTAGATGAAAAAAAAAAAGGGTTTCAAAAGTTTTAATAAGATTGGGATTCCAAAAAGTTCATAGTAAAAGTGAGGGCCCATCAATAAATTCTAGAGTTTGACAATGAGTTTTAAAGGCCCATTTGGATTAAAAAAGGAAGAAGAGGGTTTCAAAGGATTTACTAAATTTATTTTAAAAGTAAGATTTCAAAAGGCCCAATTAAATATTTTAAGTAGGGATTTAATACTTTTTTAAAATTTAAGTGTTATCCCCAATACTTTTGAATTTTCAAAATTGACCTCAATCTTTTTTAAATTTGAGTTTTGACCATAATACTTTTCAAAATTTGAGTTTTGACTCCCATACTTGTTAAAATTTGAGTTTTGACCCCAATATTTTTAAAATTCAAATTTTGACCTTAATAATTCCAAAAAGTCCAAGTTTGGCCTTCAGTATTTTTAAAAATGATATTTTGACCCTCAGACAGCATAAATTGTAGTTTTTACTCCGAGGTTTCTAAAAGATTTTTAAAATTCGACATTAAAATTCCTTAAATCCTTTCGAATATTATGTGGGGAAATATTCGTCCATTCTGTTTAAGTTTTATATGAAAATTCATTTCCCATACTATCTCCACTCTCTTAAACATTATATGGAAAAATATTCTCCCATTTTATTAAAGCTTTATGTGAAAATTCATTTTTCCATAATGTTTTTATTCTCTCAAACTTTATGTAGGGAATTAATCTCTCATTTTGTTGGACTCTATGTGGAAACCTAGTTTTTCATATTATCTTAATCCTATCCTTAGGCAAATTTTAATCAAATCAACTCGAACTACATGGACCTTGATCCCTTAAGGGTACATAGGTATTTATACAGTAAGATAGGTTCAGTTCTCTCACTTCTTTATTTTTCTCTAAATCGCGATAACAAAAATGAGTAATTCAAACACAACAAATTTAAATACAAACAATTTAGGGTAATCATCCTTAGGGATGGACGCTGTGGGGTGCCTAACACATTCCCCACATGTAATTAGACTCCCGAACACATCCTCTGGTTCCAAGGGCCAGTATTTGGTTTTTAAAGAATCTTAATTATTCTTCTAATTAATTGGTGGCGACTTCATTTTTTATCTCTAGATTTTTTCCTTTTGTCGCCTTAAGGTCATGCCGGAGCAATTTTCCCAACCGTCACGTTGTGACAGTTTGGTGACTCCACTCCTGACACCTTAATAATTCACTTGTGCTTTATAAAAATAGATGTTTGACACCCCTTATTTTTATATTATTTCTTTTTGTAATTGCTTCAGCCTGTTGTATGTATATGCTTTAGCAATTGGATATTTGTTCTATGTGTGGTTGTTTACTGCTTTCCATATTACATGAGCTGTTGGAACCTTAGGGTAAATAACCATAACTGTTATATTTGTATACACCCTAGGGTAGATGACAAAGTACTTGCTCTATTCTGTTAGTTTTGGGTTTTCTTTTCTAGGTAAATATTAAGACCAAAATTCATGTGCTCTTCACATACTATGTATCATACATGACCCTTGCACACACATTTGGGCCTTATACCCGAGTCTGTGAAAACCTCAGGTTAAAATTAGAGGTGGCGTAGTAATGCCTAGAGGGGTTTATTCTCCGGGGTATTCATGAAAAGCTCCGCTCAGATTGTTAACTCACTTGTTCAGTTGGTTGCATATGGAGGTTTCATCCACCTATGTAATGCAGCTAGAAAGTTGAGATCCCCACTATTAGTGGGAGCAGTCTATTCTAAAAGATCATTCCAATAGGATAATAAATCTACCATGAAACCAATGCATTATTGATCTGACCCTAGAAGCTACCTTGTAATTAGGGCTCGACCATTCAAGATATGCATATTTACTTAGTGTAGCTAGGATAGTCATGTGCCAGGCACATGCTTCATTAAAGGGAAACATAACACAATTGGACGCAGAATAAAATGCAAGAGAAAATAGAATAAAACGCAAGAAACAATATAGTAAAATAAAATGAGCTAATCTAGAATGTAGCGATGGTCCTGCGTCAAACTCCTTCTCTTGCCTAGACTTCATCATAAATTTCAAGATCAAGACAATTAAGTTCTTCTTCTGCAATCCATGTATTCTCGGTGGCTGGTTTACCTAACCACTTCACTAGAAATTTCCTGTAGGGAAGCCTTCTTCTGGACCTTAACTCTTAAACATAGAGTACATCTTCAGTGCTTTTAGCTGAGGCTATAGGTATGTTGTAAAACTGCTCGGTCAAAGGTAATAGTTCCTCTTCAATCCCATAGAAAGGGTATAGATTAGCAACATTAAAAATGAGGCTGATTTACAATTCATTAGGCAAATCTAGTAAATAGGCATGTGAACTAATCTTCTTCAGAACTTTACATGGCCTAAACTTCCTTAACTTGAGCTTGTGATAGGTACTTCTAGGGAACCTTTCCTTTCTTAAGTGCATTAAGATCGTATCCTATTTTTCAAATTCTTGTGCTTGGTGGTGTTGACTAGTAGAATTTGCATACATCTCATTGCTGAATTTTAAAGCACTCTTGACCACCTTATGAATTTGTTGGATGTGTTCAGCAAAAACTTCCCCTTCATCACTTACTCTAAACCCTTGAGGCAATAGTGCTAGATCAAACACATTTTGAGGTTTAAGATCTTTGTAGTTTTGTTGACTGAATTATTATAGGTAAACTTTGCTTGAGGTATTACCAAGTCCCAATTCTTCACATGATTTTTCTACTAAGCACCTTAATAAATTTCCCAAACTTCGATTCATTACTTTAGTTTTCCCTTAGGTTTGTGGATGACAAGTACTAGAATATTTTAATTCTGTGCCTAACCTTTCCACAAGGACCTCCAGAAATGTCTCATAAATTTAACGTCCTTGTCAAAAATTATATATGTAAGAATGCCATGTAGTCTCACCACTTCTCGAAATAATAACTCAGCAATGTGAGAGGCATCTACAGTTCTGGAAAAAGGGAGAAAATGTGTTATCTTGGAAAATCTATCCATAACAACAAAGATTAAATCATGTCCTCTCGCTGTTTTAGGCAATCTCAACACAAAACCCATGCTTAAATGAATCCAGGGTGTGTCAAGTTCAGGTAAAGGAACTTATAACCACGTCTTCTGTGTAGTTCCTTTCTTGAGTTGACATACCTTACATCTCTTCACCCATCTTTCTACATCTTTAATCATTTTGGGCCAAAAATAATGATTGACCACCATACTCATTGTTTTGTCTTTTCAAAAATGTCCCCCTAGACCATTGCCATGAACTTCTTTGATGATTTGGTCTCTTAGGGATCCCCTCAATATACACAACTAATTGCCCCTAAATAGATACCCCTATTGTAATTTGAATGGTAGTCTTTTTGTGGTATGAGAACCCTGTAATTCTTCAAAAATTTAGCTGAAATCTATATTAGTGCAGTAGTGATTTTTTATTTCTTCAAACCCAATAATCTATTTGCTCGTTACATTAATGAACAATGAGCGTCTACTCAATGCATCTACTACAATGTTAGATTCCCTTGTATTTTATGGAGAAATTGAACTCATCAAGGAAATAGCTCCACTTGGCATGTCGGGCACTGAGTTTCTTCTTTAATTGGATGTACCTCAAAACTTGGTGATCCGAATAGACCACAAATTCTCTATAGGCTAGGTAGTGTTGCCAATGTTGGATGGCTCTCACTAAAGCATAGAATTCCAAGTAAAAAATGGAATATCTCAGCTTGACATTTGACAATTTCTTACTAAAAGCATAGAGAGCCTGTGTTAAAACACTCGAGCAAAATGCCATAGTTGAAAGAAAACATCAACACATTTTGAATGTGGCTAGGACACTAAAGTTTCAAAGTGACATTACTCTAAAATATTGGAGTGATTGTGTTCTCATTGTTGTCTATCTTATGAATAGAACTCCCTCTCACTTACTAAAGGACAAAAGTCCATTTGAGATTCTCTTTAAGACTAAACCAACTTATTCTCAACTCAAAGTTTTTAGGTGTTTTGCTTTTGCTACTACCCTTGTGAGTGGCAGACACAAATTTGATCCTAGGAGAAGAAAATGTGTTTTCTTATGATACCCTTTTGGGATAAAAGGTTAAAAGCTCATAGATTTAGAGACCAAAAATACTTTCTCTTGCAATATTGTTTTTCATGAGACAATCTTTCCTTTCAAAACCAATGATGAAGGCATCACTGCCAACCATTCGAATGTCTCACCAACTCCCAACCAATTTTCTTTTGATCACACCAGTTTTTCTTTCAATAATCATGGAGTTATTACCTCCACTCCAGACCCTTCCAATGATCATGAAGTCATTACCTCCGCTTTAGAACCCTTTGCACATAGTAACCCAGCTAAGACTATCCAACATTATGAATCTTTCAATTCTACTGGTTATCCTTTAACTGTTGAAACTTCAAACTCTCTAGAAGAATCAAACCATCCTAATTCTTCTACTTCTGCAAGCCTTTACTAGAAAACAAAGCTCCTTTGGTAGTGACTAAGTTAGAGTCACATCAAGATCTCTTTCAAAAGTCAACTCTGGATCCTCAAAAAGTGTGCTTGCTATGTCTGTTATTATCTAAAGTGTGTTTTTGCTTTATTTCCTCAATTAGCTTTGACTAAGGCTTTCTTGTTTCTTTTTCTATTTTTGTCTTTTGCTAGCTGTAATGGTTTTGTTCTTTTTCTTATCCTTGTTGCCTATATTACCATTCATTCTTCTTCCTTGTAAACTATCCTGAGAATCAATATAGTAAAATATATTCCCCAACGTTCCTTTTGTTCTTTCTACTGTATTTTCTTATATAAACTGAAGCTAAACTTATTACTGGTTGATAGGCTCTTGCCTCTCTTAATTGTCAGCTCAGTAGTTGCTTGGTCCAATGATTCCTTTTAGTTATTGAAATCACATTGATTTAGTTCAAGGATATAAGTTGAATTTTTTTAAAACTTTTATGCAACTTTATAATTCAAAGAAAGAGAGAAGAGTGAGAGAGAGAGACAAAGATTGAAGGAGAAAATGTAAGACAATAAGAAGACCAAGAGAGAAAGAGAGAACAGAGAGAGAGAGAGAGAAAATTAGAGAAAGAAAAAATGGAAGGAGATGAAAGAGGAGAGAGAAATAGGGAAAAAATCCATGTAGGAGAAAGAAAGAGGAAGAAAAAAGAGACAAAGATGTCAAAATATCCATATATGAGAGAGAAATCAAAGATGGTTAGTAAATAAATATCCACGTGTCACAACGTGACGGCCGATGAAAAGCCATCGTTTTATGACTCTGGGCTTGTAAGGGCAAAAGCAGAGAAAATGGGATTCGCCACCAATTAATTGGAAGGATAATTGGGATCCTAAAAAAAGAAAGAAAACTGGCCCTCAGAACCAGAGGAAGGGTTCAAGAGTTTAATTACGCGTAGGGAAGGTGTTAGGCACCCTATAACGTCCATCCCTAAGGATGGTTACCCTAAATTGTTTGTGCTTTAAAATTCTTAATTTATTTAAATTACCCATTTTATTAATAAAATAACGATGGAGAAAGATGAAAAAAGAAATAACTAAATATGCTTTAACAAGTAAGTGCCTACGTACCCCAAAAAGGATCAAGGTTAACGTAGTTCGGAATCATTTGAATAAGTTGAATGAATGAGATGTATGATCTCAGCTTGTGGAATGCTAGGATATTTAGGAGAATATAATATTTCACTTAAAACCTGAATAGGAATTGGACATTGGGAAGAATATACCCTCACTAAATGCCAGAGAAAGTTAGGGTTTCAAGAAAATAAAATTCTACTGAAAGCTCGTGAGAAAATAGGACATCGGAAAATGTATAATTTCACTAAATGCCTAAGAAAGTATAGACTCTAGGAAAATAAAATTCCACTGAAAGCTCGTGAGATGGGACATCGGGAAATATATAATTTCACTGAATGCCCATGGAGATTGGAACTTTGGAGAAGTTTAAACTTCTACTAAAAGCCTTTCAAAACATTTAGAAAGAAATAGGGACCAAAATGTGACTTTTAGGAAAGTTGGGGGTTTGATGAGTGTGCAAAAGTGCACTCTACAAGCTTTATTGTTGAGCTAAATGTGCTATAAAAGAAGAAAAATCATTGA